>WAAG01049072.1:6786-73939 GCA_013390105.1 Tichodroma muraria | reverse complement strand
TGCACAGAAAGCCAGCACTGTCCTGGGCTGATCCCCCAGCATGGGCAGCAGGCAAAGGAGGGGATTCTGCCCCTCTGCTCTGCTCAGGTGAGACCCCACCTGCAGAGCTGCCTCCAGCTCTGAGGTCCCCAGCACAGGAAGGGGTGAGTCCAGAGGCCATGGAGGTGCTCCGAGGGCTAGAGCCCCTCTGCTTTGGAGCCAGACTGGGAGAGCTGGGGGCGTTCACCTGGAGAAGAGAAGGCTCTGGGGAGACCTTAGAGCCCCTTCCAGTGCCTAAAGGGGCTCCAGGAGACCTGGAGAGGGACTTTGGACAAGGGCATGGAGTGCCAGGACAAGGGGGAATGGCTTCCCAATGCCAGAGGGCAGGGATAGATGGAATATTGGGAAGAAATTGTTCCCTGTGAGGGTGGTGAGACCCTGGCACAGGTTGCCCAGAGAAGCTGTGGCTGCCCCATCCCTGGAGTGTCCAGGGACTTGAAACAACCTGGTCTTTTGGAAGGTGTCCCTGCTCATGGTAAAGGGGGGGAATGGGTTGATTTTTAAGGTCCCTCCCAGCCCAAAGCAGTTTGTGAGTCTTTGAACTCTGTGGAATATGGCATAACCTGAAGCACAGAGCAGTATCTTTCACAACGATGTGAACAAGAGTGTTATTATATGACCCAAGGGACTAGAGAAAAAACCCTGAAGAAAATTACTACCACCTTTGCCTCTTACCTGCAGAACAGAAAACAGTTCTCTTTTACAATGGTGAGTTATTCTCAAGTTCTGTGAATTGGCGGAAATCACTGGACAGTGTGTTCCCTTCCAAGGGAAACCCAGTGCACTTTCCAAAAATATTCCCAGAATTTTGCATTTCTGTAGTGATTTGTCACACAGAGAATTTTTGGTGAATATATGGGAATAGAATTGTGTGTGAGGGAGAGACTGAGATAACATCAGAGCAAGGGTTAAATCTCTTCCCACTCTCTCATTTCCTTATTAGTGCTAAAATCTTCAGCAAAATTACCCATAGCACTCCATTTGGCAGCTGCTCGTTGTTAAGCAAACACACATTCCCATCAGATAAATACACTTTGGTGTCATAAACTTACATGGCCACCACCTACAGCTTCACTTCCAGCGTCCTCCTGTCTCCTGCACAGATGGTGAAACCTGAAATAAAACATGAGGTTTGCTCCAAGAGCCATCAGCAACTTGGTAACATGGTTTTCATTAAGAAATGCAACTCTATTTTTAAAAATTATTAATCTGGGGATTAATAGTAGATCACTCCTAAATTGGCTTGGAAACCTGAAAGCTGCATTAGGCTTTGTCTCAGACCAACGGAAGTGGTAGCAATGCTGATTTCTGTAACAGACACATCTTCCTGTTGCCAGAGCCCAGATTTTAGTGAGGAACAGAGGACAGGCACAGGGCAGTGGCAGCAATGGTCACTGTGAAACTCTTCTGGGCAGGAATCAGGAACTGAAGCAGAAGCATTCTCATTCTTCATCCTCTAAGTATCGAAATCGTTTGACAACTAATTCCTGAATCCAAACACTCCACAATCTAAAAAACAGGAAGCAGCAGAGAAGTCTCACGAAGGCAATCCTGACACAGGCTTTCCCAGCTCCAGGGCCCACTTCTGTTAGTCTGCAGTTGAGTTAACCAGTGTGACCTAAGAGAGAAGCCCATCAAGTTGGAGAAATTCCAACTTCAGTTTTCAAATCACTGCATTTGAAAATATGCAAGCTGCTTCTGCCTTAATACTGAGTTGTCCACTGCCAATGGGATGGATGTAAAGAAAGAAAGTAGGGAAAGAAAGAGTATATTCCTGAAGAAATAGGAAATATGAGGAATTTATAATTGAGCTTATAATTTGTTTACTCTGCCTAAAAATCCAGCTTCTACAACAATGTAATTAGGAAGAGCCAATGGGCTAACATATGAACATCCTTGTAGTTGTGCAGGAATTCTCACGTTATTTTCATGTTATTAAAAGAGAATATGGATGTCCTCAGAGCACCCAAGTAACTACTCAGGGAGGTTGAAGCATTTGGAGAAACTTAGAATCAGGCTCCAAAATGTCCTGTTTGCCTTTAGAGTCTCCTTTACTATGAACTGGATTGGTCATACCTAGGAAAGAGAATGGAGACCAGGGAGATCAGATCCGGCTGGAACTCTGTGTCGAAGGGGGCTCTGGTGAACAAGGAGAGCGGTGTGCTGTGCCAGGCACACAGCTGGCACGGTGCCCATCATCACTGCTGAACTGCTGGAGGAACGTGAGACCCTTGAGGCGCCATAGCGCAGTGACAGCTATGTTCAAAGTCGTAATGTTCAAGGGCAAGTTCTAATTCTGTAAAAGGAGCTGACTGTCCCTCAGCTGATGGTCCCTCTACTCCAGGTTTTGGTGTTGACACCAGTCAACAGTAGGAGCTCAGAAAACAGCCCTCCTGTTCTGACTGCACAACCCTGTGCCCAGCTGCCCAGCACAGGCAGGACAGCAGCCCCTCAGCCCCACTCCCTGTTAGATTTGCAGCAGCCTCTTGGACTGCCAGGCCACTAAACCAGGTGAGAGTTTCCTGCCTCACAGCCACAGCCATGTCCATTCCCCCATGGAAAGACCCTGAGCTCAGGATTTGGGTTTTTTTCAAGATGGTCCCTTCTGCTCTCCAAAGCTTCCCTAGCTCATGAAAATTCAGCTTTCCAGCACCTAAAAGGGTTCCAACAAAACTGGAGAGGGACTTTGGACAAGGGCATGGAGTGCCAGGACAAGGGGGAATGGCTTCACACTGCCCGAGGGCAGGGTTAGATGGGGTTGTCTTGGTTTGACACTGGCCCAACGCCAGGCACCCAAGGGAGTCACTCGTTCATCCTCCTCTGCCACAGCTGGGTAGAGGAGAGAAAAAAAATTAACAAAGGGTTTCATGAATTGATATAAGGACCAGGAGAAGACACTTCAAGGGCAAAACAGGCTCAGCTTAAGGTTGCAAAGTGAATTTATTACTAACAGAATTAGAGGAGGATAACTGGAAGTAAAATGAGCCCTTAAAACACCTTCTTCCCCCCAGCCCCTCCCTCCTTCCCATCGACAGTGCAGGGAAACAGGGCATGGGGGTTTTGGGGTCAGTTCATCACCAAGATTTTCTTCTGCTTCTCAGGAAGAGGAATTCCTTCCCGTGTGAGACCGTGGGGCCCCTCCCACAGGAGACAGTTCTCTGTGAACTTCTCCAGCGTGTCCACTCTCATGAGCGGCAGCCCTAGTGCACCTGCTGCAATGTGAGTCTCTCCCACGGGCAAACAGTCCTCCCAAAACTGCTGCAATGTGGGTCTCTTCCCATGCGGTGCAGTCCTCCAAGAACAGGCTGCTCCAGCCTGGAAGCAGGGCCCCTCTCTCCACCGGGTCTCCCACTGGATCACAGCTTCCTCCAGGCATCTCCGGCATGGGCACCTCCCCCACGGGCTGTGGGTGATCTCTGCATCCCCCAGGGATCCCCAGAGGCTGTGGGTGGATCTCTGCATCCCCTGTGGATCCCCACGGGCTCTGGGTGGATCTCTGCATCCCCTGTGGATCCCCACGGGCTGTGGGTGGATCTCTGCATCCCCCGTGGATCCCCACGGGCTGTGGGTGGATCTCTGCATCCCTGTGGATCCCCATGGACTCTGGGTGGATCTCTGCATCCCCGTGGATCCCCAGGGGCTGTGGGTGGATCTCTCATCCCCCATGGATCCCCATGGGCTGCAGCTGCTTCCCTATGGTCTGCACCATGGCCTGTAGAGGAATCTCAGCCCCGGTGCCTGGAGCACTCCTGCCCCTCCTCCACTGACCTTGGTGTCACCACGTTGTTTCCCTCACATGTTCTCACTTCCTCCTCTTCTCTGGCTAGGAAAAAACTCTGTGACTTTGTTTTGATTTAATTCTTAAATATGTCATCACAGAGGTGTTACCAACCTCTCTCATTGCCCCAGTTTTGGCCAGTAGTATGTCCATCTTCAGAGCCATCAGGGATTGGCTCTGCTGGACGTGGTGGAAGCTTCCAGCAGCTTCTAACAGGAGCTACCTCTGTGGTCCCCCTACTACCAAAAACCAAGCCATGCAAAACCAATACAGGGTCATTGGGAAGAAATTTTTCCTTTGAGAGTGGTGAGACCCTGGCACAGATTGCCCAGAGCAGCTGTGACTTCCCATCTCTGGAAGTGTTCAAAGCCAGATTGGATGGAGCAGCCTGTGACAGGGCTGGACCCCTTCCTGTGAAGAAATTTTCTCTAATATCCAATATAAATCTCCCCTGGCAGAACCTGAGGCTATTTCCTCTTGTCCTGTCCCTGTTCCCTGGGAGCAGAACCTACACCCCCCAGCTGCCCCTCCAGTCAGGGAGTTGTGGAGAGCCAAAAGGTCCCCCCTGAGCCTCCTTTTCTCCAGGCTGAGCCCCCTCCAGCTCCCTCAGCTGCTCCCAGTGCTCCAGCCCTGTCCCCATCTCTGTTCTTTTCTCTGTACACATGCCAGCCCCTCAAGGTCTTTCTTGTCATGAAGGGCCCAAAACTGACCCAAGGGTTTGCAGTTCCTCAGCAGTGCCCAGCACAGGGGATGGGCACTGCCCTGGTCCCACTGCCAAACCATGGCTGGTACGGGCCAGGTGCCCTTGGCCTCTTGCCCACCTGGGCACCCAGTGGCTTATGTGCAGCTGCTGTCAACCAGCACTCCCAGGTTTTTTTTCAGCTCTCCAACCACTTTTCCCTAAGCCTGGAGCACTGTAGCAGGTTATGGTGACCCAAAGACAGTACCTGGCACTTGCCCTTGTTGACCATCACACCAGTGGCTTCAGCCCACTGATCCAGTCTGTACAGATCCCTCTGCAGAGCCTTCCTGCCCTCCAGCAGATTAACACTTCCACCCAACTCAGCGTTGTCTCCAAACTGACTGGGGAACTCATCACTACACTCCTGCTTTTGCACTCCTGCCCTGGGAAGTGCTATTTACCCTATGCCTGGTCTCACCCCCAAGGGATGGGCACGTACACCAGTCTTCATTCCCACCCTCATCCCCCATAAGCCCACATAGTAAAGCTCTGCAGCCAACAGACATGTGGAGGGATCAGTTTTTATTTCAAAAGACAGTAACACAATTTTTCAATTTAGTATCAAAACACTGGATAGGGTTTTTGTCTCCAGATTGGCCCCAAAAACTGCTACAACCAAGCAGCATGCTCAAACCACAAGCTACACGCTGCGAGTGTGACATTGCCACGCTCGCGCCTCACAACCACAACACATCAGCAATGCACAGAGATGGCTTGTACTCAATTAAGACAGTAAGAGCAGTCCTGGGCAGGAGGGAAGGCTTGGCTCCCTCCCTCCAGGTAGGCAAAAACACTTCTCCAAGAACACAAGGTTGTTGTACTTAAGCTGTTAAGTGTAACCCAGTGATGAGCAGTGAAGCTTGGTGCATCAGCACTTAGTGAAGGCAAAGTCAGCCCTAGGGTAGCAACGGGTTTACAGGGACAGTGGCTTCTCTAAGCCCTTCAGGTTCAGAGGGGAAGGGACACAATCCCTGTGAAGGTTCAATTGTTCAGATGACTGGCTTGGCTTAAAAAAAAAAAAGAACAAAAAAAAAAGACGCCTTTCACCCAAGTTGTTCCTACCCAACACAGTTACCTTAAAGCTGAAAAACTGAACTGCGCTTTTGGCAAACAGCTCCCGGCAAGGAAGTTTTCCCAACGGGCTTTCAGCCCTAGCCTGGCTACTCTTGACTCTCAGCCAGAACCATCATATCCATTTCCTGCCCTGCCAAAGCAGGGTGGCCCAGAGCCAATTAACAGAAGGTTAATACCAAACTTTAAAGCCAAGAGCTTCGAAGTGTAGCTCACCAGCCTCACAAGTTATTTGGAATGTTTATAATGGTTGCTACAAAAAAAGGTAGTTACAAAATGTGTACATCTCAAACATGCTCTCCAAACATTATTGCATTGTTTATTTCCCTTAATGATGCTGTTTGAAGCTCTGCCCAACCTGGTGGCCTTTAACTCTGGAATAAAGGAGATTTGTGTTTGGTCAAGTTGGCAACAGAAAGTAAACTCTGGTCCCAGGGTTAGAGGGCAGCAGCAGCTGGGCCGGCATCGCGTTGCGGAGGCAGTGGCAGGGATCCATTACATCTCGTTCAGGTCTAGCAGGGTCTGGTCCAGCATTCTTTGCGTGCAGAGATGCTCCTCTTTGGTGGATTTCAGTTTATCTGGCAGGAAGCAAGAGTTGAGTTACAAATTGGCATCAAACAACCAAGAATCCTTTGCCAGAGAAAGCTTGTGCCAGCCCCTTCCCCACACACTGCCGCAGCAATCCTTGGAGTGCCTGGCTGGGTGCAGCTGGAAGCTCTGAGGTTGCCTGGCTCGTGTGTAGCCCTCACCTCTCACACTGCTGATGCTCCCAGTCAGTATGGCCACGGTGCACCTTAAGCCAGAGCTCTAGGCAGTGTTTCACATGCAGGCATCTCTGACTGCAGCCAGCTGTTCCCAGGGCTTCCACACCTCCACAGCTGACACACGTGGCCCAGCAAGGCACCCAAGAGCAACACACACTTGCAAACCACCCCCTGGAACTACAGCTGGTTGTGCCCCTTCCCCTTAGCACAGGGCAGGAATGCCAAGCCCAGCAGCAGGGAGCAGACCGCCAGCCTGGAGGGCAGCGGGGCAGGAGCTGGGGCAGTGACAGGCAGAGAGTGAGGAGTGAAGGAGCTGCATCCTGCCCAACACTACAGGCAGCTGTGCAGTCAATTCTCACATGTTCCTTAAGCCAGGAGGAGAGCAGATCACCAGCTAGTGCTCTAAGTAGGTTTTACTCCAAAGGTGAGCCCACCCATATCACTGGAGACATCCACACGCTGGGACACTGGAAAGACAGGCTGTAGAAAAATGTCCTTTAGGTATAGGCAGATTCCCAAAGCCACTCCCAACTTCCCCAGGGCCAGAAAGTGCACAGAGAACAGCTTTCCTCGAGCATGAGCAACAGCAGCATTTAAATACTCCCTGCAGGCACCCAGGACACAGCTTCAGGCTGTGCATTTTGGTACTTGCTGTCAAGATGTCTGTGAGCTTTCCCAACCCACTTCAGGGCTCTGTAGCTGCACTGGGGTCAGGCCTGGGAAATTACTGCTGCCCCCAAACCTTCTCAGTTAGGACTCCCCTAGACAGGAAAGTACTACAGGTGTGCAGTGTCTCACAGACCACAAGGTCAGTTATTTATTGGTAGAAGCCATCATTCCATGCACCAGGAAATCCTACAGTCATTCAACTAAGTTGTAGCACTCGACAGGCAGCTTCAAGCAGACATAAGTCTAACTTCACCCTACCCTCATTTGGAGGGTGCAGCTGTTCTGGTTCCACGGAGGAGCCAGGCAGGACCCCCTAGACAAGACTGCTCAAAAACCAGCCAAGTCTGGGGGTGACTTCACCAAGAATAGAGGTTACCTTTATATATTAAAAAAAAATGCTTAAATAAATTACAGGATAAATCCAAGTCCCTCATTAAAAAGCAGCAATTGCATAAAATTCGCAAGTCTGCCAGTCTTAATGATCAGATTTCACTGTGGTCCACAGCACTGGTGGTCGAAATAAGCTTGTTTAATGGGATTAGTGGGCCCCTTCTCAGTCACACAGATCATGCAGCGTTAACTTCAGCTCATTAGAGAGCAGGCGGTTTTTCTCAAGCTGGCTGTACAGGCGCTCTGCAGCAGCGACAGGATAAGGGAAACAAGAGGAAGAGAGAAAAAGAGAGAAAGGGAAGGTTAGTAGAGCACCGAGATGAGCACATAAAAAAAGCTGTCTCCATAAGGTGTGCTTCTGAGGACAGCCTGGGCTATTCCCAAAGGTTTGTCTTCCTCTAACTTGTGCTTCAGGTCAGGAAGATCACAGAGGAAACCAAGTGTGGGCAGAAGTGAAAGTGCTGTCAAAGATGTGCAAAGGCAAAGAAAGAAAGTGGAGACACCAGAAGAGGAGCCTGCAGGCAGGGCTGGGCTGGGCTGGACCCCAGCAAGGACAGAGATCTGGGATGTGCTTTAACACTGTGGAGCACATTGCAGAAATGAGTCCTGCCATAGCTGTACCAGAAATAGCTTCCAGAGGGAGCCACACCACACTGCAGTGGGATTGACAGGCTTTAAACAGCATGACAGGCACACCAGAAGAACTGAGAATGACAACATCTCATCCCTGGCCTGAAGGACCATCCTCTGAGAACATGCCTGATGTCACATTAACAACCCAGATAGGACCACAGGCAGCAACTGCTTCAGGTACAGGACACAAGTGGCAGGTGTGTCTTCTTTTGGAGGACTTTTGGGAGGGTCCTCTTTTACATCTGCAGCAGAGCAACTCCATGAGCAGGGCACCAGCTGCCACTGCCTCTGCAGCCATGGCCTCTCCAGTCCCAGTCCTTATAGCCCCACAGAAGTCTAGCAGCCACAGGCATCCCCAAGGCTCGTGTCAAGCACTCATGCTCATCAGCGTATTTGGCCCCTTTCCAGGATCTGTCACTTCTCAGGGCTCAGGGGTCAATGTCCGCCCACACAGCCTGTCAGCCACAACCAACCACTACAGAGAACACATTCAGCATCTCTCCCTGCTCATTTGCATGGGCAGAATCCTCCCAGTCTGACAGCTCCAATTCCTGCACTTAGGGGAGTTCCAGGCAGTGAAAAAAACCTTACATATCATCTTCCAGCCTGGCAGAACCGACCAGCACCATCTGCAGTGACACATAGTGTGATGCCTCTGCTGGAGGAATGAGCCTAGAGCACAGCCTTGGCCTTGGCCTTCCCCTCTAATCCTTGTATTATGAGGTCCTGGGACTCTCAGGCACCCTCTGAAGGGGGGCTACACCATTCCTCACTGCTTTCAATCTTGGAATATTTTGCTCTTGAACAAAACTTAGCTGGGTAACATTCCAGAAAGTTGAGTGGTTTACATGGAGCAGCCAAAGCATGTCACACTCTCCAGAGTCTCAGTTCAGTCCCTCCAGTGTAACACCTGCAAACAAAGGGGGAAGCTCAACTTCAGCTTCACCCTCAGCTCTCAGTCCTCAGGATCTGCTCTAACTGCACCTCGCTCTGCAGGAGAGGGCAGTAATGCTGAATGATTGTCCCTTCTCTAAAGCCACCAAGGGACCAAAGCACAGGCAGAGAAGCCAATGATTTCCGTCCTACCACAATCTGGAAGTTGAGAGTACACAGCATCCTGGCCCATGCCTTGCACAACAGCTACTGTTGCTGTGAGGGACTCTGGCTCCATGCTGGCTCTGAGCAGCCCTGATGCCAGTCCCCAGACCCAAGTGAGCCAGGCTGGTCCTGGGTCTCCTGAGTGGCAGAGGATGAGAGTGAACTGTGCTCAGCAGGACTTGGTGCAACAGCTCACAGCTTTCAAGCAAACATTCCTGCTTGTGTACAGGGACCTGATGATTCACCCACACAAGGTAGCAGACTGGAGTGTTTAGCATGACTTAACTTCCCAGACTTCAGGAACAGCTCCTCCACATAGAACACCTGCCCAGGTCTGCAGCAGCTGCGCCATGTTTGGCCTGTTCCCTTCTCTGCCCAACCCCAGGGCAGCCTCACCAGCTGTCCCTGCTACTCAGGGAACCCCAGGTTGCAGAGAGCCCCATCTGACCTGTCCCTCCTGGTCAGTTAACCTATGTTTGCAGCACTCCCACATCACAGCACAGCTCACAGTAACCAGCCTGCACAAGCCCAGCAATCCAGTCAGACCAGATGCCTCCAAAACCTCCCAGGGTAACCATTGCATCACCCACCCACATAGCCATCCACCACCCAGAGTGGATTCCTCCCGGGTAAGTGGGGAAAGGGCCTGCCACAGCCCAGCCTTAGATAACATTCCTGGGAACACCACTGTGCAGAGCAGAGCCACCAGCTCCCCACAGCAAGAGTCAAGATGCAATTAGACATCCCCATGAGGAGAGAGACACTTCCTCAGGGCAGGCTGCCACCTCCCACCCGCTAACAATCACTGTGGGTTATCTGGTCCAACCTTCCTGCTCAAGTAGGGTCATCCCAGAGCACATCACACAGGACTGTGTCCAGATCATTCTGGAATATCTCGAGTGAGGGAGACTTCACACCATCTCTGGGCAATCTGCTCAGTTACCAACACAGCAAAGAAATTCTTCCTCATGTTCAGGTGGAACTTCCTGGGCATCAGTTTCTATGTGTTGCCTGTCCTACTGCTGGGCACCACTGAGCAGAACCTGGTCCATCCTCTGACACCCTCCCTTCAGATACTGACAGACAGCGATGGCATCCCTGTTGTCTTAAGAGCTGACAGTGGAACACTGGACTGGAAACCTTCACATTTACAGAAGCCCTTCCCCTCCCACAGATCCTCAACTCCAGCTGCAGCTGGGTTACTGAAGAGTTCTAGGTTCTTGCTTTGTGCTTGCAGGGAACAGCTATTGCCCACATCCCAGGAGAGTCAGACCACTTTGAAATTCCTTGAATGCTCCCTCCCTTCCCCATCCCAACCTGCCACCAAAGACAGAGTGGGACAGGCTGGGGCAGGTGAGTGTGCCTGGATTATCCTGACTGCCAGTGCTGTCATGTGGAGACCAGAAGGGCACAAACCTGAGAAAGCCACGGGAAGTGTCCCATGTCATCAGAACTCTGCTCACGAAGGGCTCTTCGGGCACTGTGGCAGACGAACCGATCCAGAAAGGAAAAAGTATTTGACCAACCATCATGAGGCAGCACATACCGTTTTGAGAGGCTGACCAGTGTTTATCATACCAGATCAACTAGCAACAGCACCAGCGGTGACACACGCCAGGCATTCACAGCCCACTGCCAGTGGCAGTGCTCAGTGGGAAGCTCCATGCCACGCTCCTAGAAGGATCCTGCAGCCCCCAGCCCCTGCATGGGGAGGGGAGGGCTCTGCAAAAGATTCCCTGGCTCAGATACTGACAGCCCTGTTGCAGTGCCTTCTCATTCCTAAAGCAAGAAGCCATACGTCCCTCCCCCTGGCACAGGCAGCATCTTGCACCCAACCAGTTTTGCCCCGGGAGACCAGCCAGAGCTCACACAGTATTTATTGGCTTCCATACCCTGGCTAACAACTATCAGGTGTGTGACCTCCCACTGCAAGCCAGCATTTGCAACCAGTGCTGGTGAACACTCCAAAGCAGGCAGGAATGAGGAGTGTCTTCAGTCAGGCACAGCTCCAGGGCCTCCTGCTGCAACCCCCAGCCTCCCATTTGACCCCACAGGCCCTGTCTGCAGAGCTTCCATCACATCTGGGAGACAGTAGCACACCTCAAAATAAAATCCAGCGTGCTAGTGAGATGTGTGTTCCACCGAGGGTGACGGATTTGAAGGCAATGCTGAAACAGTTACTCTAAAGCAGCAAGTGGTCACTAGAAACCCATTTCTCAAAAGCAACAGCCATTTATACAAGAACTGTTTTCCTTAAAAAAGGTGACATCATGCTCGAGCAAGAGGCAAGAGAAATACAAAAAGAGCTTTATGGCTCCACACAAGATATGCAGATGAGAACAACATCCTCCCAGCTCCCCCGACACAGAAAGGGCAGCCCCTCAGAGCAGGCTGTGTCTGGCACATCAGGTCACACAGAGGGAGCTTTGTTTGGGAGCAAGTGCAGCAGAACTGGGAGACTGCTGCTGCTGCTTCCGTGTCTTTACAGCACCCATTCCCAGGGATTCCCTGTGCACAGTAACTGGAAAAAGGTACTGGAATTCAGAGTGAGATGAACAGAGCGTGAATGCCAGGTGCAGATGCAGAACAAGCCACCAAGCAGAGAGAGAAATCCAAAGCGGAGTTTGGAATCACAAGACTCATCTGTGTGAGACAGAAGGAGACACTAATTTTAAGAGAAGCTTCAGTGTTTGTGCACAGCAAACTCTGCTTAGGGAACTTCGGGACACCCGTGTTAAGGCTCTTCCCTGTGGGGTGAGGACCTGGCCTCTCCTGGGTTAGTGCAAGGACCAGACGGAGCAGTTGTTAGCAGCACCCACTGCAGATCTGAACACAAAGCTGAGGAGCGAAGGTGCAGAAACACACAAGTTCAGCTACTTCCACAGATCAGTTCGTGATCTGGCCCATCTCAAGCCTATTGTGGCAATTCCTAAGGAATCCACCTGAGCACTACCCACAGCCTCTTCCAGAAGGAATCCTGAGACCATGGCCCATTGGCTCCAGCAGATGACAAAGCCACATTTCCTGAGAAAGCCTTTCCCAGTGGGAATGGGAATTCCACTTGAATTTAAGTCAGAACCCTTTCAGGCCAGCACAGCACTTGGTTACACATGCAGATCACAAGGACCTAGAGTTAGAGGATGGCATGCTGGGGCACCTTGGGCAGATCTGTAGAAGTAACCTGGACGGCACAGCGCCATCAATTCTCCAACTACAGAAACCACAGCAAACCAAGCAAGCACTGGCGGTCCAGCCTGCTGAAGCGAGAGGCGAACGCCAGCCAGCTCATATTTACATGGAAGTCATGTCATTCAGGGCGTGGTCCAGTTCCTCACTAATTGCTTTGTACTTCAGTTTCTGGGCATAGAGCTCATCTAGAAGAGGTTTAGGAGGAGAACAAAAGGAAAACAATAAGGGAAGGCAAAGGAGTTCTTCCAACACTCTGGGGCAGGAAAAGCAGGATGGGATTCACAAACAGAAGAAAATGAAGTTAGATGTGGAGCCATCATGACTCCGTGTTCATCCCCAACAATGAACAGGAGGGTTCCAGCAGCCTGAGGACTGACTGACCCACAAGTGCCTTCCAGGATTACAATCCAGCTCCAAGGACAGCTGAGCCAAGCACTCAAACCACATCACCTTGTAAAAACAAGCTGTCCATCTCAAGTTCAGCAGGAACTAGTGTCAGGAGGAGCAGCAGGGAAAGGCAACTCCAGCCACTTAGGGAGAAGCTTGTTACACCTAAGGAGAGCACTGATAATTGAAGTGCTTTGTTCTCACCTGTGTCTCAATGCAAAGACTGGCTTGGGACAAGTCAGTCATTTAACAGAGCTGGGCATCAGAAGAAATTCCAATCCTGCAGGACGAAGTAAGGTGGGGGAGCAGACTGGCCACACCAGTGTTCTCCATCAGATCATGGAGCAGACAGGCAGCTCTCCGCCTCCAGGGAGGGGCAGGCCTGGAACTGTGCTGACGCATCCCTGAGCCCTGCAGAGCTGGCACAGGTTGCTCCAGCTCTGGCTGCCTGGGCTATAGTACAGTTGGGCATGCTGTTAACAGCCTCACAGAGCCTGGGGAACTTTGTCAGTTGTCATAAACTAGGTCACTTCAGCAGCAAGGCTGTAGACCAGAGCCAACTCTCAATCAACAGGTTTCAAGGGGAGCATGCAGGGATTTAGAGGACTTTTTGCAGCTCCAAATAAGAGCTTGTCCTGGATCATGAGATGGCTCAGATTGCTGCTTGGCTGCAGTTCTGGAACAGCTCAGCTGACACCATTGCTATTTCTAGATAATAAACCTCCAGAGTGACTCCAGACAGTAGGATGGTGCTTTGTATCTCCAAGACCTGGCACTAAAAGACCACAAAGGCACACCTGTGGTCAAGGTAGGAGACCTGTAAGGGTTTACCAGCACTACCACTCCAGCCACAGCAATCCAGAGAAGAATCTGGCCACAGTCCCAGATTTAAGGGAGGCAGCTGAAACCTTCTCCTTCTGTGGCTTGGTGCAAGGTTCTGCAATGGCTGGCCTCAGGAGTGTTCCTGAAGAACTGTGTGAAGGAATGGGAGAAAGAAAGGAACCCACCCTTGGCACAGGCTGACTACCCCCTGGACTGAACTGCTGGGAATTTAACTTTGATTCAGGACTCACACTGGGGAGTCTGAGTCTTCATGGGGGCTGTTCCAAGACTCACTGACCCCTCTGTTGACTTGCAAGACGCTGTCTGCAGTAGCCAGCACATGCATGACGTTCTGCACACAAGGATGTTATTGTGAACAATTCTTACAAGTTCAGGTGTTTCTTCCCTATGCCACTCCTAAATTAATTGGATTAAGCTGGAGCACAGGGATCTAGTTACATTCCTGAGGACATCACTACCAAAATACACCAGCTTAGATAAGGCCAGGTGTCTGGATCAAGAGCTTGAGACTGCTGCAGCACAGCCAGGGAACTGTTTTCAGAGCAGAGGCACAGGGCATGACTCTTGCCAAGCCTCACCTTGGGAGGTCAAGTTGGGTTATGTTCCAAGTAATGAGGAGCACAGCAGCCTCTTTGCTCTCCAGCTACCTGAGAGATAGCCCTCCTTAGCTTCTCACTCAACACACATTCCTTGGTTTCCTATCCCCAGAATGTACCTTCCAGGTCATCAATGGTCTTCTCCAGCTTGGCTACAGAGCGTTCAGCAAATTCAGCACGGGTCTCCGCCTGCCAGACAGAAATAAGCCAGTTAGTGCAACAGCTCTACAGCAAAGGGCAGCAGTCCGAGGGCACGGAGCCTCCCACCCTTCCCATCTCTTCCCAATCAAGCTGAGGCCAGCTCACCCAGCTGGGCCATCATGACATGGTCACTCACCTCTTTGAGTTTATCAGTCAGAATCTTGATCTCTTCTTCATATTTATCCTCTTTTTGAGAGTACTGTGGAAAAGGAGTCAGCAGTCAGCAGCCCCAGATACCTCCCTCTCCAGAGAGCCCACAGCTACAGAGGGTGACATAAACTCCTCACTGCAGCACACATGCCGACAGAACCTTCCAGCTGGGAGTTGTTCACATCCTTACCCAAATCCAACAGGACTGGGTCAGGCAGCAAGTCTCACATCATGCATGGAACACAAACTTGAATGCATGAAAATTCTCATCTTAACATTTTAGCAGCTTAAACATCCTGGCTGATTGAGTCTGCCTCAAGGCAGGGAAGGGCAGCCAGGCTTCCCGCACCCCAACTTCCACAGCCCCCCAATGAAATCCTGCCCACAGCCCTCCAATGAAATCTTGCCCAGCAGAGCAAGCACAGCGCTCCTGGCTTGCTTAAGACTGCAACTGAATCATTTCCACCCCAGTGGGTGCTCTGCTGTTTACACACCCTCCTAGCACAACAGCAATGTTTCTGGCCCTGGGACAGGCAGCCCTACCTTCTCAGCCTGAGCCTCAAGAGACTTGAGATTGTTGGTGACATTCTTCAGCTCCTCCTCCAGCTCGGAACATTTACTGTGGGGTTTTGTAAGGAAAGGGGAAGAAAAAAAAGGAAAAGAAGAAGTGGGAGGGAAAGACAGGAGACAAGAAGTGAATCCACGTGCAGGGAAGACCAGGAAGTTCTTTAGGAGACTGTCTGAGATCAGACTGAATAAGACCCTGCTTTGAGGCACCTGTGCAGAAAGCAAGTTCCCTTTTTGCCTTCAAGCTCATGTTTGAAGTATTCTGCCAGCACATGCACAGGGCACAGCGCTGAGCAGTGAGATGTGGACACAGGTTTCTGCCAGACTTGGAGTGTCCAAGGAGAAGCTTCACATTTAGTGTGCTGTACGGAGGGAAGCTGTTCTGATGGACAAAAGGACAGCCACCACCGCTAAGACAGGGATATTTATGGGCAGAAAAGACAGAATGTTCCAGGAGAGAGAGAGAGAGAGAGACACAGTTAAGCTGAGGGGAGGAGCACAGTGAGGAGACCATATGAGTTCTGGTTTAATGGTTCAAGAAGGGAAAGGTTAGTACCTTTTCTTCGGCAACAGACAGACACTTCAAGTTCTGGTCCATCACTCTGATCTGCTCCTGCAGCTCCCGGCAATGACTGTTAGTGACGGTCACACAAGGGCACAAGCCAGGTGGGGGCAAGGTCAAAAGGAGCACCAAAACCACACCACCACAGAGCAAAAAAGGGGGTGGGGAGAAACACAAAGAGTCATGGTCACAACATGCATGTCTGGGCAGGAAGCACAGTGCTGCTGCTGCTGCTGCGTACACACCAACTGTGTTAGACAAGGCCCAGAGCACGGAAAGGCCCTGACCAGCACCTCACAGATCAGCTAAAGCATCTGGACATACGAAAAGAGCCCAAACACCAGGATTTGTGTCTCTGCTCTGAGCAGAGGAAGCCCAGATTTCTGCTCAGCAGTGCAGAAGCCTGTAATCATTACTGCAAATGCTTGGAGAGGCCCAGAGACCAGCCTCAGCCACAGGTCTGCCCTCGGCCATCCCATATGCCACTTCAGCCCCTGGCCCAGGAGGCCTCTGTCACTTCAGGACAAGCACTGTGCTCTGTAGCAACGTGAACGATCTTGTGACTGCACACACAAAGCAGTGCTGGTGAATGCTGAGGAGAGGAAGGCTCTCCAGCCTCCATTACTAGGGAGTGCCTCCATGCAAAAGGGCAGAGTGTCTCCACCCAAGGCAAATCGCATCACAAACTCCACATCCTAGGTGGAGTTAATCCTGTTTCAAGGAGGGAAGTGCTTTCAATCCCTTTCCTTCGTGGACCTAAACCCACCCTGTGCTTCAGGCCTTGTGTAACAAGGTTAGCAATGCAGTGTTAGTTCCCATGCAGAGGCAGACCTGCCAGGTACATGCAAACAGACTACTCACGACTCTGCGAGCTCAGCTCTCTCTTCAGTACGCTCCAGATCTCCTTCAATGATCACCAGTTTCCGAGCAACCTGGAAAGGAGAATCACAGTCAAAAGGAAGGATAGTTTTGCGCTAGTAGGCTCTGCATAGCAGTGAATAGAAGGAATGCCTGCAGGAGCCACTGGAGGACTGGAGGTGTTGGAAGCTTTTGGCTGAGCAGAGCACTGATGTAGCTCTGCTGAGAGCCAAGCTCTGCCTCTAGGTTTGCTGTTAGCAGGAAGAGAACTCAACTCTCCTGGCCCAGGTCAGTCGTACTAGAGCACCCAAGGGTCTCACCTCCTCATACTTCCTGTCTGCCTCCTCTGCAATGTGCTTGGCTTCCTTAAGCTGGATCTCCTGCAATTCCATCTTCTCTTCATCCTTCAGAGCTCTGTTTTCAATGACTTTCATGCCTCTGCCCAAAAGCAAGCACAGGGAGGGGAGATGTGTAAAACAATCTTGGACAAGCCAGCAGTGCTATGAGTTTCAGAGCATTAACAGCACTGCCCTGGAAGCACAGTGCTTCCCAATAAGCCATGATTCCCCTGAATACAGAAGGTGGCACAGGAATACAGAGGCCTCTGGGCTGGTGTGAATATAGCAACCTCAATTGCTTGGAATTAACTGTTCCTTGGAATGTTCCTCCAACAGGTCACTCAGTTCCCAGGCCAAGGGAAGCACAATGCTGCTGAGAACAAGCACAGCTGTCTTAGGGACTCGGCACAGCCAAGTCAAGCACTTCCCCATCTGGAATGCAGGAAGAGCCAAGTCTGTATGGCAGGCCACCAGCTGGGTCAGGCTGCTCACGGTGTGTGCAGGAGGAAGCACATCAGACAGCTGGAAGTGGACCACTCCCCTCTGAATCACAGGCCAGGTCAGGGGACATCTGCCAGTTAGGTAGCATGCTGGCAGAGGCAGATGAAGGAGAGGCTGCCCCACCAGCAGCCACCTTTACAAGGCATTGGTGTCCCTGAACCCATGTATTTCTCCTCCTCTGGAGGCAGGGATGCATGGCGGCACATGGCACTTTCTTGCTCCCTAGGATCAGGGTCCAGGACACTCAAGGCCATCAGCAGCCTCAGGTTCGTCAGCATTGTTTTAGCTGCTCTCCATAAGCAGGCACCAACTCCCACATCCAGCCTTGATGTGGGATCTCCTCCCCCACTCTGGGAAGCCCAAAAAGTTGATGGCACCGGACTCTCAGTGTTTGAGAGTGCGAGCAGGAGTTCTTACTCACCTTTCGCTCTCATCTGCCGCCTTCTCTGCCTCTTCCAGCTTCTGCAGAGCTGTGGCAAGGCGCTCCTGAGCTCGGTCCAATTCCTCCTCCACCAGCTGGATACGGCGATTCAAAGATGCCACTTCTGCCTCAGCCTGGAGGGAGCAGAGGAGGGTCCTCAGCCTGTGCAGGTTTAGCAGCTCGGGTAGGGCAGCTAAGATCTGCCATCGGGTCAGCAGCAGCACACGGGAGCCCAAAGCAAACCCAGGATGCTTTAGCCACTCTCCCAGAGGCAAGCAGGCTACTCAGCTCAGCAACATTTCCCACACGCTTTTTCCACACAGCAGCCTTCCTGCAGGCTTCTCACTGTCAGCCTGGATGCTCTGACAGTTTAAGCCATAAACACTAAGCAGATGACTTACACTAAGGGCTGCCTCTGCAGCTGCCGGGATCCTGCCAGGCCGTTCATCATAGCCCTGTTTATCCACCATGCCAGAGCATGGTGACAGCTGCCACTTAGCAGAGAGTTGATCTGGACATGAGCATTGCTTGAAGCAAGCCCCCTCACCAGCAAGGTGAGAAAGATTAACATGTTCAGGGATGTGCCAAGCTTTTTATTGGGTGCTGGCAGGCTGGGCTGGTCACAGGTGCAGCCCAGCCCCAGGGCATGTTGCTGTAGTGCCCACAGCACCAGCAGAGAGCCTGCAGGGTTGAGGCTTCCTTCCTCAAAGCGACTCACTAACAATCCAGAGAAAGAGCAAAAGCCTTCTCCAGTCCTGAGAGAGGTGGAGGAGATTCTTCCTCAGCATTAGCTGCCTTGGTTCAGTCATATACATTGAAACTGCTGACTGCCTGCAGACATTTGCCAGAAATGTGACTGAGGCTTTAAGGAATTGACATAGATCAGAGGCCATCCCACTCCCAGCCACTGCAATCCATGTCCTAGTCAGCCTTCAAAGAGGCCACAAGGTACAAGCCAGCCCCTATGGCGCTGTGATGGCAACAAAGATGGTGGGGAACACAGACCATGCAGTTTTGTGCACAGTTTATCACTCGTGTGGCAGAGCCACTTGCTTGTGCTCAGTAAGGCAACACAGCACTGCCAACACCCTGTGGCTTGCTCCAGCATTGAGTCAGAATGCAGCCAGGGCAGATACAGAGGACAGGAACTGCCCTTCAGTGCTGCTGAAAACAAAGCACCTCAAGGCCAAGGATGAAAATCCCTTCAGTGGCACTCCTCTTCTGGATCAAACCCAGACTAAACAGTCAACTAGAGACTTGCTGCAATCTTTTTTTGGGACCCTGGGGGCATGACCTGATTGGCCATGAGGCCACTGCTTACAGCCACACCCACATTAGCTCCAGCCAAAGCCCAGGAGAGCCCAGATGCTTTAGGGACTCTGACATCTCACTGGAACCCCCTTGGAGAGTCCAGAATCCTGCTTCCCAACAGGATTACAAAGGCAGGCAGGAATGCAGCCATTCCAAGGCAGCACTGTGATCTTCTGCAAAGAACCGGGCACAGGCACATGCCAGACAAACAGGAAATACCCTAGCTGCACATAACAAAGCATCCTTCCCAGACACACTGCTCCTCACCGTGCCCGGGGAGGGAGGAGTAGAGTGATGAAAGGTGCCAGTGTTAGAGTGGGGCCCAACACCAGTTGCATCCAGATCGCAGAGGGGCTGTCTGAGCTCTCCTCCCTGCTGGCACTGAGGTACCCCTGGCAGGTTCCAAGACCAGGCTGGGAGAGCACAGAGGAGCTCCCGTGCAGGTACACCCGGCTCTGGAGAAGCCCACACCCCTTTGGTGCCCAGAGCCAACACCCACCCTGCTGAAAGGGGAAGTGGTCTGCCTTGAAGAGGAACGCAACAATACCTTAAACAGAACCAGGAAGGAGACTGCCTGACACGCATCTTTTCCCTATTAAAGGGGCTACCAGCTGTTGAGGTGGAGGACTTCCTCCTTCCTTCTCCCAGGCAATGGAGACACACCAGTACAGTGGGCCTCTACTTCTTGACCCTCTGAACTGCATCACTTAGCCCTGACTTCCTGTAGGCAGTGTTCAACCCACCCAAAACGCACCCTTAATTTTGAGGAAGTGCCTCTCCCCTGCAGCAGAAGAGCCCTTACACCTCCCATTCTGCTGCTTCTCTCTAGATACAGATGAAACTGTCAGGCTTTCCCCAGAGCACGGGGTGACACTTCCAGGCACCCCTGCTACAAGTGGCACATTTGTGTTACTCCATGCTTCCTGCACAAAGGCAGCCCTGAACCAGGGAGTACCTGGAGCCCAGCAAATCGAGTGAGAAGCTCGTCCAGGCCTTTGGGACTCACCATTGCTGCCCCAAAAGATTCAAGAGGATTCCCCAGGACTCAGGGCCAGGCAAGCCCTGGGTGCCATACTGGGAGCACTGGTTCTCTCCCCTGAAGGAGGTTCAGGGAGCTGGGAGAAACACGCCTGTACCAGAGACAATGCTGCTCTTGCAAGGAGAATTCCTTATGTGGCTGCAAAGAAAGAGCCAGCTGAGGGCTGGGAGTGGCAGGAGCTTCTGCCATGGGCCTGGGCAGCAGAGCCCCATCCATCCCCGGCAGTGCCACAGCGCTGTCACAGACACAGGCTCGAGCACTCAGGAGGGAGAGCTCAACTTCACGCTTTGAATGCAGCAAAGTCACTGCAAATTCAACGAGAATCACGCTTAGATTCGAGAAAGGACCTGCCCTGTGTCACCCCAATCCCTGTCCCCAAAACGGCACCAGCCTTGCCTGCGTCCCAGGCCCAAGGGAGCCGGCCACCTCGAGGTCCTGCCCGTGTCACCTCATCCCTGTCCCCAGCCTTTCCGGTGTTCCCAGCCCGGCGGTGAGCACGAGCGCTGCCAGCTCAGATCCTGCTGTCGTTGCTCCCTCCTCCCTTTCAGGCAATCCCAGCCCAGCCCCTGTCTTCCCCGGCGGCCGCCGGTCTCAGGGGCAGCAGAGACCCCCGCTCGCCGGGACGCGGGCAGGACGCGGAGTTCGGGAGTGCTTCAGAGGGCTCCTGCGCTGGCCACATCCCGAGGGAGCCCGCTCATTCCTTCCATCTTACCCGCGCAGCTCCGGGCTCGGGGCCGCACAAGATGGCCGGGCCTCCCCCTCCCCCCGGCCGGGTCCCCCCGTGCTGCTGTCCGTCCCAGGACACCGGTAACAGCGAGAAAACGACAGGCTGATTGATCCCCCCAGCCTCGGTGTCTGCTCAGCACCACGGGCGGGTCCCAGGGACCCAGAGACAGCCACGGGCACAGAGCGAGAGCCCCGGTCCCAGCGGACACTTCGGCCCGGGTCAGCATCTCGCCGGGACCTCCGCGGCTCGGAACGACCCCCGGCCCCGGGCGCGCCGCCCGTCCGGCTCTGCCCCCGCGCGGCGGCCCCGGCGGTACCTGCTCGCGGTTGCGGCGCTCGGCTTCCACCTCCCGCTGCAGCCGCTCCGCCCGCTCCTCCGCATCGTCCGCCTGCTGCTGCAGCACCTGGATTTTGCGCTTCACCGCCTCGATAGTGGTGGCCCCGGCCATGCTCGGTCTCTCCGCTCCAGACCCGCCACCCCCAGACACCGGGACCGCGCCCGGAACGGCCGGTCGGAAGTGACGTCACTTCCGCCCCGCGGGCGCGTTACCGGGGAGATGAGGAGCGGCCGCCGCGCCCGGGGCGAGGTGGGGTCTCCGAGACCGGGATCAGCGGGAATGGGGGCACCGGCACCGAGCGGGGGACACACACCGGGACCGGCCCCAGTGGGACGGGAACACGCGAGAACGTGGCACCGGCACCGGGCCGGGAGGGCAACACCGAGACCTGCCCTATAGGGGCGTGTGGGCGCCGGGACTGGCCTCATGTGTCACGGGCCCAGGCACAGGTTCACAGGGCCTGGAGGATCCACCCGGCCCCACAGGGGCTGCCCTGCCCTGCCCTGCCCTGCCCTGCCCCACGCAACCACCCTCAGTCCTGCCCCGCTCCGTGGCCCGACGCCCCCAGTCCCGCGGGCTGCGTTTGGGCACGGCCCCGCCGCGGGTTCGGGCACTGCCACCCCTGGAGAACCCCCAGACTCTGCTGGGGCCAGGAGGCCACAGCCGTGGAGCGGATCCTGCTCCTTCCTTCCAGACAGGGACAGGGCTGTGGCCACCAGGCTCCCACTCCGTTTCCACGTGCCAAATCCCAACGGTGCAACGGCCTGAACCAAGGCAAAACCCCTCCTGTCTGAAGGCAGGTAACGCTGTGAAGATCAGCATTCGTCAGAGCTGGGAGCTGTGTTCCTCTGTGTCATGAGGGTCATGGAGCCCCCCAAGAGCTCAATAAATCACTGAGCTGTATTACTGCTCTCATTCCCCATGAAGCCTATTCGGCAGTACTTCAAGCCTGTGGATAGAAGGGAAAGGCTACAGGCTGCTGGCTGAAACTCTTGGCTGCTAGGCAGGTAGATGCTGCAGGAGCATTTGCCTGGAATGGCGTGTATGGCGTAGCATGTTTCGAGGGATGAGGTGGGAATCGAAAGGGTTCTGTTGGGCTGGAAGCATCTGTGTGGCAGCTCTGCCCTTTCAACGCTTCGGGGTGCAAAATCCCTCCACTTCCCAGAGCCAGGGGGAAACTGGGCGACCCCCATGTGCCACTCTGGGGGGCAGCAGCCAGGAAAAGGGACTCCAGGTGCACAGAGAGGGACCCACGAGGAAGCAAGCGGGGACAGCAGGGAAAACGCCAACAAAGGAGCAGAGGAAGGCAAGAAGGGTGTGAGGGAGGGAAAGGGCTCCCAAGAGCTCTGCAATGCTGCAGTCAATGCAAGCCAATTCCAGTGCTGGGCTGGAGACAGGGACTTGCAAGCAAAGCTGCAGGGTGACAGATGTCCCAGGGCTCTGGAGCTCCCAGTGAGAGCAGCCCAGGCGCTGCGCTGGGGCTCAGGCACTTCCCCACGAGCACGGTGGGAGAGGATGGCTCCTGCCTTCTCTGCATCAGAGCTGGGCTGCACCGCTCTGACACTGGACCCTGAGACATCTCGGCCCCACAAGGACTGCCAGGTCCTGACAGGTGATGAGTGGGGCCTCATGCCTCGTGACGGCAGGAGAGCAGCCTCTGGGTGAAACCCTGCACCGCTTGCACCATTGTTTTCCTGGAAATAGCGGACAACAATAGCCGGGCTGTGCAATGCTCACGCTGCCCATGAGCCCCCGCCTGCAGGGGGATGAGGTCTCCCCCTTCTTCTTGGAGCTCGGCTCAGCTCCTCCACCCCCAGTCGTGACTCAGAGCTTCCTGGGGACACGTGGACCCCAAATCCTGCGCTTGATGGGCTGCTCGCTGCCTGGCTCTGCCCTCCAGATGCATCCTTCATAGTGCCATTTTCTGCTCCTAGACACCTACACAGCTTTACCGGGAGCACACTGAGCCGGACAGGGGCCTTCCTGTGTCCCCAAGGCATAGGGAAGGGCTGCAGTCCCACCAGGAAGGAGGGCAAGGCAGCACTCAGCTTCCACCCTGTACCCATACATACGTCTGCTGCCTTCTTCTCTGCCAGCTCCAGCTTCTCCTGGGCGTCTTTCAGGGCCTCCGAGTATTTGTCCAGTTCATCCTCTGTCCCCTTTAGCTTCTTCTGCATGGCAGCTAGCTCATCCTCCAGCTGGAAGGACAGTGGTGTCACCAGAGGTGGACACCACTCTGAACCCCTGCACCCCAAGAGAGTCCTGCCTGCCCCATCCCAGGCTCAGCTCTGCCCCATGGCATCCCTCCTGCCCCATCCTTGGGATCAGCTCTGCCCCACAGCATCCATCCCTTTCCCACATCCCACCAGCTGGTCAGGACAGAGTCCTGGACAGCCCTCGGGGTGCCCTTGAGCTGTGGGATAGTGACAGCTGTCACACTCTCATACCCCAGGCAGTATCTCTGTTGGGTCCGGACTCAGCGTGACCCAGCACAGGCAGAAGCCACCCCCCAACACCTCTGGGCTGGGTGCTGTGGCTGTTGCCCTACCTGCTTGCTCCGCTCCTCCGCCTGCTTCTGCTCAGCCTCTGCCTGCTCTGCCCGGTCCAGGGCATTCTCCTTGTCCAGCTTCAGCATCTGCATCTTCTTCTTGATGGCCTCCATCCTTGGTGGAACACAGGCAGTGGTGGGCAGCGGGATGCAGGACAGACAGTGGGTGGGTAGGGCAGCTGTGTAGTCTGTGCTCCACTGACCATTTATCAGCTCTACCCAGCTCAGGGGCTTTGCCTTTCTTGGGCTGACCCGCCTCCCCACCTTCCCAAAAAGTCTGTGCTCGGGACCCATTGTGCATCCCGGGGGCTTCGGGTGGTCACAGCCTTATTTGGGCTCCCGAGGACAGCTGGGGCGTTATAAAAAGCAGCAGCAGGTCTGCGAGAGGGGGTCCTGCATTGTCCCAGGTGCCCCCTCCCCCCATGCAACGGGACACCCTGGCTGGTGCTCTGAGCGCTTCCTCAGGACGTTGAACTGGGTCCGTGTGGCACTGGCACGAAGTCCTCCCTCCCTATTTGCCTTCCTGGGGGGGTCTAGGATGTTTTGGTGGCCCTGGGCTGACATTTACCCCTGCCCGGGGGCGGCATGGAAAAGGGCAACATCATCCTGGTGCTATTTTGGGAGCAGGGGCTTGGCTGAGAGTGTTTGGCTGTGCAGGGAGCAGCAGGGGAAACTGCACCCAACACCAGAGGGACAGAGCCCCCCAGGAGCCCGCTGAGCCCCAAGCCCAGCTCCGGCCGTGCTGGTGCTTGGTGCTGAGGTGGAGGATGCTGTTGGCAGCTGGAGGAGCCGGGGGCCGGGAGGAATTCTCAGGGCAAGTGGTGGCACTTCGTCCGCAGCTGAGGGACTTGCAGCCTCCTCATGCTGCCCCAGAGGTCCCACTGGCCCCATAAATCAGGTTAGGATCTCCCATGGAAGAGACCCACTGCTCCCACCCAGAGACAGATGTTGAGGGCTAAAGGGGTCAGCACCCAGGGACCTGGGGGACAGAGACCTGGTGGCAACTCCGGGCAACCTGGGCAGGGCACTGGGGGGGACAGTGCCCACCAAGGGCCCTGAGCAGTGGCTACATCTCCATAAATAACCCCCCCATGCCAGGGCAGTGGAGGCAGTGCTGGGCACAGAGCCACGGGCCTTTGTATTGTTATCATCCCTGGCGTGAGCAGGGGGACAGGTGGCAAGCGTTGACCCCACTGCCATCCCAAACCTCCGCCAACCCCTAGGGCAGCTCAGGGCTCCCCCTCTCAGGTCCCATGGAGATGGGCAGACAGGTTTTATTGCGGCAGTGAGGACTAGCAGAGGGTGCAGGACAGGGTGCAGAGGGCCCTCCTGCCTGAGGTAGGGCACAGGCATCATCTAGCCAAGTCAGTGCTGGGCATCCCTGGCGCTGTAAGAATATGTTTGATATTTAGTTGGTTTTCCAATAAAACAACCTAATATCAAACATATCAGACAGAGACAGGGGCAAATGGAGGTGGGAGAACCCGAAGCTCAGCTGCCTGTAAGAGAAAGAGAATACGCTAAGCTGTGGCAGGAGTGATATAACCCCCGAGGCACTGCACAGGCAGCACCCAGCCTCACCTCAGTGCCTGGAGCCTGCTGGGCAACTGTGCCGGTGCTGAGGTGCTCTGGATGCAGTGCTGGAGCAGGAGACGTCCTGTGGCTGGGATGAAGCTGGAGCAGGGCAGTGCAGGCTTGGTTTCCTGGCATGGCATGTCAGGGCACACCGTGACATGCATGGGCATGGAGTAGCATGCCATGGCATGCAGTGCAGGGGCCAAAGGGACCCCACATCCATCACCATCTTACCTGGGCTGGCTTGGGGGACTCTGCTGCGCTCTGGCTTGGGGGTCGCCGTTTATAACCGTGCTCAGCTGCACCAAGCAGAGGGACATGGCCAGCAACAGCCCTGGCCCTGCACACGTGGCCTCGTTCCCATTAATTACCACCCATTGACGTCCCCCTGCCCCCTTCATGGACCCCCATGCCCTTGCCTCCCAGCACTGCTGGTCGATGTGGTCGATGGCCCCGCGCCGCCTGCTCCTGCCCCTGGTCACACTCTCTGTCATTAGCAGGGCTGTCAATACTGGGGGCCAGCCCTGGCCTGCAGGGCCTGTGCCACCAAGGGGCTGCACATGACCCTGCCCAAGGACGAGCCCCATTGACACAGGGGAGTTGTGCCTCACATCCTCCTGCTTTGGGGGAGCTGCTGGAACTCACGGGAGTATTTCTTCTGAGGAGCAGCTGGAGGGGCTGCCTGTCACCCTGCCACATCCATGTTGAGGTTGGATGTCACTCATGCTGGGTGACAGAGGCAGGACCCCGGCCCACACTGAGGTAGCTGTTGGGACCAAGGGTGGTGGTGTCCAGCGACAAGGACACATGGAATATCATGGAGTGCTGGAAGCACAGCCTTCCCACACCACAGCAGTGCTTTGCTGCAGTGGGACGCATCAGCCTTAGGAATAGCACTGGGGGCTTTGAGGGGGCTCAAGCTTTGGGGGACCAATGGGCCAGGACATGGGACAGCCAGAATCCTGAGTGCCATGGGAAGTACAGGGACACAGCCTGGCCTTGGGGGTCAGGGACTTCCAATGAGGTGGCAGTGGGGACAGCAGGGACACACGTGGCAGCAGCAGCGCCAGAGCCGGGGGCATGAGTGTGGCAGTGGGTGATGTGATGCAGCCCGACAGCTGAGCTAATGAAGGGCCGTGGGGGGGCTGCTGGCCCAGCAGCCCCCAGCCCTGTCAATAAGCAGAGCCAGAGCAGGCACTGATGGGCCCTGGGGCTGGGAGACACCAAGGTCGGGCATAGGCAGAAGGGATGGGAGGTGGGGTACAGGGCCCTCACAGCTGGGGAGCAGACAGGGATCCTGGGGTGCCTGGATGGCAAGTGGGGACAGGGAGCATTGCACCCAGCTCAGCCAAGCTCCTCTCCCTGCTGCTGCAGGGCTGTGCCACATGTCCAGGAGCACTGTGGTACGTGGCATGGCACAGCAGGATCTGTGCTGGGACAGGGACCCAGTGTGGAGCACCCAGTTTGGTGAGGTATGCTGGCCGTGCTGCCACCTCCTGGTGCAGCTGTGGGCACCAAGGACTGCAAGCAACATGTCTGGATCCCAGCCACAGGAATTGTGCTGGGCTGTGTCTTCACTGCTGCCCTGTGTTGCCCATGCCTCACATGCAGCAGACACAGCCTGTCTTGGTCAACATGTTTTATTCTCAGTCAGGAGCTGGGCAACACCAGGCCAGTGCCACACGCTGGGCTGAGCACTCCAAATGGCTGAGCCGCTCCACATAGAAGGCTTTCCCCTGCTGGCGCAGCTCCTGCTGGTGCTGTAGGTGCTCATCCAGGACGAGCTGACACAGGGCATCTCGGCGGATCTGCCAGGTACAGGGGCTGTGCTGAACCCCCACATCCCCCTGGCTCATCAGCACTGGGAGACGTTCCCCACAACGTAGTGCAGCGGGACAAGGGGGGCACCCACCCCTGGCAGCAAATGTGGAGGGGGGATCCCAGCTGTACCCAACCAATGCCCAGCCTCACCGCTGCCTGCTCCCTGCCTGCAAGGTGCAGCTCCAACTCCACACACTTCTTCAGCCGCGACTCCATGATCCATTGTAGCACCCCAAGGGATGATGCCCAACACTTTGGGTGCTCCCTGGCCTCCTGCCTACAGCTACTGAGACACAGGGTGGGCAGGTCAGGGATGCAGAGATGTTCCCCCCAGCCTGCCCTGTGCTAGGGCACCTCATCGCCCACAGATCCTCAGCATGGGGGATTCAGCCCCCGGGGCGCTTTGCTGGCTCTACCTCTCCAGGAGCCTTGCACCAGCATTGGCCTGGACCTGCAAACAAAGAGCAATGTTCACATGGCCTGTGGTTTAACCTGCACCAGGGCACGCTGCAGCCCACTGTCCCGCCTGCTCCCAGGACAGCTTCCATCTTCCCAACTCCTGCCCCGTCTGACCTCCTCCCGCTGCAGTGAGGAGCTCTGGCTGTTTGGTACTGCCATGGCCAGTGCCACAGGGACCCTGCAACGGCCCCCTGCAACGGCCACTATGCTAATGGAATACCTCAGCAGTTAACAGCCTCCCAGTTACTGTAATGGTGGCATCCTGATTACCATAACTG
This sequence comes from Tichodroma muraria, assembly GCA_013390105.1. NCBI lineage: Eukaryota > Metazoa > Chordata > Aves > Passeriformes > Sittidae > Tichodroma > Tichodroma muraria. Next base: position 46,047 of record WAAG01049072.1, on the reverse strand, counting down.
CATGTCAGTTACTGTCATGGTATCTCAAGTTACCAGAGCAGTAATGGCAGCATCCTGGCCACCATTAATGGCGTCCTGGTTACTTTGTAGCAGAGTCAGGAGGGACGTAGCCTGGCATCGGGTAGGGATGGGGCCCTGCAGTCAGAGGCCAGCGGTACACATCCTACTTGAGCTAAACTGTCATTTTATTAAACAGTAATTAAAAAGTGCTGAGGTCTGTACCCTCCACTCTGTGTCGCCCATGCCACAGTGACGGGTGAGCTGCCAGCGCTGTCCTCAGCCTGACAGAATGCAGACTCAAGGTGGGGGCCACGAGCTTTCAGCCCCAGGAGCTTGGCAGATGCTGGCATGCGAGGCGCTGGTGACAGTGGGAGCAAACACCCCCTTGGCAGAACAGATGGGACATTTAACACTGCTTTGTCCACTCGAGATGTCCCCAAATGCCTGGCTGCAGGAGAACGAGTAGAAACCTCAGCCCAAAGTGGTACCTTGGCCATGGTTCTAAGAACAGGCACCAAACTATTTCTACCCCAACCAGGCACACAGGCAGGCTGGGCACAAAGGGCTGACAGCAGGAACAATGACATCATGGGGAAAAGTGTTCAGCCTTCAGAAAAAAACAGGCAAGTGGCTCCAGTGCCCAAGACCCACATGGATAGGATGGACAAACATCAGTTCCTGCCAGCTGCCGCAGGGAAGGACAGGCGGAGGGGAGCGCTGGCTGGAATCCATGTCTTTATAAATAAGCTCAAGCTCATGAGTTTATTCACAGGGTCCAAGACAGTGCAGGACTCAAAAGCCTGGAGCGACATAAGCCTGTGGCAGAGAAGGCCGTGGGGCTGACCCCCATGGGCTCAGCAGCTCCAGAATGGGCTCCCAGTGAGGGCCAAACTCCGGCAGTTGGAATGGAGCCGCCGCCGAGTGATGACCTCCAACGTGGTGTGAGGGGGAGATCTGAGAGCGCAGCTGGTTCCTCTCAGTGCTGCCTGCACTGCAGCCCAGACCCGCCCAGCATACCCACTGCACCAGGCCCCCACACGCTCACAGGGTGCTCTCCAGCGTGTTGTAGTTGTCCTTGAAACTCTTCAGCTCCAGGAAGTGTTTGGCACGTTTGCTCTTCTGGCTGGAAGGAAGGTAGGTGACCTGGATGGTGGTGGGGTTGGAGACTTCAGGGGACAGGGTGAGGTCCTTCACTGCTGACTGGTGTTGCCGCTGGCTGCTGCCGCCCCGAGCCTTGGTCCTGTGGGCAGAGAAGAGGCACCATAACTGCTGCTGCCGCCCCAGAGGAGCCGCTCAGCCTGTGTATCTGTCTGTCCAACATGAAACAAATCTGCTTTTGTGATGACAGCACTCACTGAGGTCTTGACATCTAAGGCCACTGGTTCTGTGCAAGTCCCTGACTCAAAGTGGTCGGGGACAAGCAGGAATGCCAACTGTGACCATGGAACAAACCTAAAACTGCAGTAACAGATGGGCTGCAAGGAAGGAGTGAACCCAGAGGGACAGATGGGCACAGACAGCCCCTGTCTCAGATGATGGCTGTGCCCCAAAACCCATCTCTGGTCACACCTTCCCACAGGCTGCTAGGGGCCCAGGAACCCACCACTGCATCTGGGCAGCAGCACTTACATGTTTGCCAGTTCATTCAGAGCTTCCTCATACTTCAGATATTCCATTTTCCCAAAGACCTGGATACAAACAGAAAAGACCATGGAACATCCAGCTGAAGTTATGGTGGGACCTCAGTCCCAGAGCAGGGCAGAGCACAGGAATGCCCCACAGGGCCAGCAGGGCCCCACCAGCACTTACCCCAGTGCCATAGCGGGCACTCTCATAGCCATCTAGCAAGGTGTCAATCAAGGCTTTGCGGATGCCTTTGAAGGAGGTGCTGGAATTCCGCAGTTCCAGCAAGTAGGCACAGAAGTTCTTCCCTATTAAAGACTTTGGGTACCGGCCTTCTACTTGAAATGGAATTTCTGGAAAAAGGCGCAACAGCTGAAGCGCAGGTAAAAATGCTTGTGCTTATCCCCATGGTCAGGAATTGCTGACTGGATAAATTTCCGTCCATGCCCACTGCCTCCATTTGCCAACTGCCCCAGCACATGGAGCGAGCCAACCCCCAGGCCACCAGCGGGGGAAATGACTGCTACTCCCCAGTGAGCACCTGGAACCTCCCCACGGCGCTGCTGGCACCCTCATTCAGGGTCTCTCTGCACCATTCTACTCCCACTCTTGCCCTGGGCTCCCTTACCTGATGTCCTGATTGCATCCAGCGCCTTCATCCTGTACAGGTAGTTATAGCAGCCTGGTAAAGTGAAAGCACAAACTGAGATCTCTGCAAACCTTGAGGGAAGTGGGGAAAGGGAAAACATAAGAGACACCATCTCATGTGACAGGACACCAACATGAGCAGTCAAAGATGTGACTTGGCCCCAGGGGAATAAGTGCAGGACGGTACCTCTAGCACGGTACCTGGTGTCTCCAGCTGCAGGAGCCGGCCGTCATCCTCTGCCAGCAGCCGTGGCTCATACTTGATGTCCTGCACCCTTGACAGTCGAATGTCAATCTCTTCCTTTAAATCCTGTACAGCAGGAAAAAAACATTTACAGACCGTTCACTTTGTGAGATCAAAAGGATAAGAACAGGCCCTAGATAAATCGCACCCTCCCCACTGCCTATCACCACTCTGAGGCAGCAGCTCTGATGCTGGAGCAGCTCCTACTTGTCCCTTCAGACATGGATGGGCCCATGGGTGTAGGGAATGGAGAATACCCACCTTGGGTGCATGCTGTCCCACAGGCACGTGGGGGCCACGGCGGGACTTCATGGCAAAGCGCATGATCTGGCGTTTCACGAAGATGAACAGCAGCACAAAGACCTGTGGAGCAACAGTGGGGTGGGGGTCAGGCATGCGCCGCGGGGGAGGTCTCACAGCCCAACTGTGCCCAGCCCTCTGGCCCCCGTTTCCCAGACCCTCCGAGCCCAGAGGTCCCTGTTCAGCTCACTAGGAGCCCCACGGACACTCAGGTCAGCCCCACACCCTCCCAATCTCTACAGAGGCTGCCACTCACGTCCTCTCCCCGCCCCACTGACCCCAGGAGCCCACGGGCGCTCCAGCCCAGCCTCATGAGGGCCCCGAGCCCGACTCCGAGGGGTTCCCTACAGACAGTCCGGGACATGTCTCACGGGAGCCTTATCGATTCCTCGGGCCCGGGCCCATGGGAGCTCCACGGACGCGCCAGGATCAGCCTCGCGGTGGCTCCACGGACACTCCAGGCCGCACAGACACGCCAACCCGTCCCGCCCTGTCCCGCCGGCCCTCACCAGGCTGCCGTAAGCCATGACCAGCACCACGTTGACCCCCGAGAGCCAGCTGCTGCCGGCCCCCGCCAAGGCCGGCCCGGCCCGGGGCCGCACAACATGGCGGCCACAAAGCCGCCCTGCGCCCGCACCACGTGACCAGAAGAACCCGGGTCACGTGATCCGTACGGGCCCGCCGCAGCGCCCCCGCGTACGTCACGTGTTCTGCGCGGGCAGCCCCGCCCCTCCCGGTCACGTGCTGGGGGCGGGGTCGGGGGAGTTGTCAGTGCGGGCGGACCCAGGTAAAGTTGCGGCGGTGGTGGCCGCGGCTCCGGTACCGCGCGGCCCCCGAACCCGCCCCCACCGGCTCCCGCCGCCGCCCCCTACCTGCCCGGCCTCGCCGCCTCCCACCCACNTGGGGGCTCCCGCCCGGCCCTGCCGGCGCTCTCCAGTTCGGTCCGGTCCGTCGCCTCATTGTGTGCCGCGGACTGGGCCGCGGGGTCGGGCGGCTCCGACCCTGCCGCGCTCTCGGGGCCCGCCCGTCCCCGCCGCTGCCGGCGGTAACAATGGGAGCCGTGCTCCCGCCCTGCTGGGCTCCTTGCGGGCCGCCAGGCCCGCTGCTGCCACCGCTTCTCGGTGGTGCCCCGGGGGCCCTGGCAGGGGTGGTTCCGCCGCTCACGTGAAATTCCTGGGCAACAGCGGTTCGGGGGTCCTGCAGGAGCCCCGGCCCGCGAGTGCCGCCCTGCTCCACGTCCCTCCATGCCGGTCTGGGGGCTCTGCTTGCGCCCTCCGGCCCGGAAGTCTCCCCAGCAAAGTGCTGCCCGTCGATACCAAGTCGGGGTCTCTGATGGCATATCTGGGAGCATCTCCCTAAAAACTCGTGCTTTGCATATGCGGAATGACTCGGTTTATGGCCACCATGTCTTTGCTCTGGGGAAAAACTTCTTGCATCGGTAACTCTTTTTGGGTCCTCATTCTGACTCATGTTGCAGAATGAAAAGAAAGCTTTGCCTTCTCTGGTCCTTTCCTTTGGGTCTTTGGAGCTTTTGCACACGTTAATTAAGTTTTGTTGGAATGGGATGAAAATACCATTTTTCTGTATTAACACATCAGGGAAACTGGAACTGGGATGTGCCAGGACGAGCGGCAGCTAGCAGGTCTGGCACCGCCATGAGACCTACAGACTCTGGTTCTGAAACTGTAACTTACCTGACGTTTCTAATAAAATGAACAGTTTGTTACATTTTTGTATCCCCTCATTTTCTGGAGACTCTGCACTTCTCTGGTGTAGTTGAGACTCTCCTCTTTAGGCCTGGTGGGAAGGCAGTGGTGTGGTCTGAGAAGGAAAGGGGGTAACAACAGATATCTCATTTGATGCAGTGTCTTTGACCAGAGGATGTTGTAACCTGTAAATGTGGAACGTCTTGTTTTCCCTAAGCCCTGAGTGCAGTGCTGTTGGCCTGAGGTGTGAGCGCTGCTCCATTTAACGCTAGTGCTCCAGTGTGGACTGTCACCACTGGCTTTGGCTGGAGCTGCTCTTTCACCTCTGGGTGCATGTGTGCAGGTTTGCTGTTTCAAGAGAAAAGGTGAAATGCTTTGGATGAGAACAGCTTTGACCTGCGAAACTTGCGTGCAGCTGCAGGGCCAGCACAGGCATTGGGGTAACCGCGTTCTGTGGCTCGGTGCTGCCGGTGAGCTGATCTCAAGTTCCCCCATTGAGGAATAAGTTACCAGTAGCCAAGTCCTCTTTCCTTAAGGCTGCTGTGGGGCCTACATGGGGGCATCCCCGCCTGGCAGCCTCAGCAGAGTGGGGACCTGGCTGAGGTTTTTATCGTAGATATTTTTCTTACGGTTTTTTAGCACATTAAAGGACAAATGCTTGTGTTACTGGTGGCAGTGATGCAGCTGGGCAGGGCGGAGCAGAGCAGCTGCTGAACAATGCCTGGGTGCTGCACAAGGTTTGGGCTCAGTCTGCTGGACCTGTGGCCCAGGGAAGTTACAGGTTGGGTTCCTGTGGATGTATGGAATCACTTCCCTCTGGGCCTGTGGTTCTGCTGCCAGGTTGGTTTAATACAACAAATTGTGCGTGAAACTTGGAACTGGAAGAAAGCAAAAAATAAATATATACCATGGGAACGGAACTTGCGCAGAGGGGATGGCTGGGGACAGGCGGCTTTTTCTGCTTTGCTTTGGCAGAAGCACAGGCTTGCTGCTCTTCCCTCGTACCTCAGGGGCTCCTGGTAGCTGCACAGGTAGCTTGGATTGTTTCCTGATAAGGAACCTTGGCACTGTATAGCTGTAGAAGTGTAGTGTTAAGCTGCCATGAGGCATGGGTGGCTGTGAGGGGGGGAATTTGGAGGTTTTGTGGGGAGCTGCAGGTGCAGTTGCACAGAAAGTTGCCTACAGAGAAAGGCCAGGCACTGGTGGGAGCAGATGGGGGGGAGGGGGGTGCGTCTAGTGTAGAGGCAATGTTAGGGCCTCCCTGCTCTCAGGAGGGATTTCTTACCCAGTCAAGTAGTTACAAACTTCAACAGGAGATTCCCCAGCTTTTCCCACACTGTTTGCTAACTCTGCTTTTGAGCTTCCCTCCTTGGCACACTGTGTTTCTCTCTGTGCTGCCATGCTCACGTACAGCAATGTTTCAGATCGGATCCTGCAGGTCTGTCTTGCTAAGCTTTTCTCTCTGCTTCTGCACTCTATCTGTGGCTCCTTCCCATGTACCTACCACATGTCTGCCTGGGGCACAGCAGTAGGTCCTGCTGCTTTGGGAGAAGACTTTGCTGTCTTAGTAATGAAATACAAAAATGTGACTTCTGTGATTATTGAAATTTCAGGGGCTCAGAAGCTGTGAGTCCTGACAAGTGCTGTGGGATGTCTCTCACATCCTTTGTGCCTGGAAGGCACTAGAGAGGGTAAAACCTCAGTGCTAATCCCTTTCCAACACCCCCTGCCCTGAGGCCCAGTGTGAGGTTAGAAAACTCTGCTTGCTTTGGACACTCAAACTCTTCTTGGGATTTTTTGCTTCAAGCAGTGTTATCTAACAGTGTTACTGGCTGTTATTACTTGTAGACATCTTGTTCACTTTTTTGGTATGTTTTTAATCAAGAATAGTAAGAAAAACTTAGTTTTTCCAGTTTGAGGAAACAATTTAAATAAGCAAAAATAGGCACTTCTGCAGGGGCAGGTTTTCCTTAAAACAAAAATTCCACAGACCTGTAGCACCACTTACTGCTGGAGCATTTTTGCTTCCCCTGCCCTGCTTTAAAGGCAAGAAGGGAGAAGAGGAAGTAGCTGATGTGTCTGAGGCTCTGAGATGCTCTGTCCTCCAAGTGAAGTTGCTTTGAAGCTTTTTTCAAGCCTTCCTGCTCCATTTGATGGTCACAGCCTCAGCTTGGGTGCATGGCAGATCTGTGTCCACTCACACACGTGTTTCAACAAGAAGTTGTTAAACTCTTTGCCTGAAGTCCAGGGAGTGGCTTCTGAAGGAGGGTCAATGTAGATTACCTGAGAAAGAGTTTTTTTACAGTGAGGGTGGTGAGGCCCTGGCACAGCTTGCACAGAGAAGCTGTAGCTGCCCCACCTGTAGAAGTGTTCAACGCCAGGTTGGACGGGGCTTGGAGCCACCTGGGCTGGTGGAAGATGTCCCTGCCCATGGCAGGGGGTTGGAACTGGGTGAGTTTCAAGGTCCCTTCCAACCCAAACCAGTCTGTGAGTCTTATGATTTTCCTTTGGCTCCTGGAGCCTGATTGCTCCCACCTGGATGCAGGTGATATTCCATTTGGAGCACTCTGCCATGGTGTATCCAGAGAGAAACCTCAAGAAGTGGCCATTTTATGTTGGGAGCATGTGGTGATGGCAGCCTGGCCCACTGTGGTTTTATGGAAGTGGTGGGCAGGGTGGGGATCTACAGCAGCCATTCTGGCTTTGTTGCCCATGTGATTGTTCGGTTTTGGTGCTGCCTTTTGTTTTTGGTATCTAACAGTCTGTTCTTTCTTCTCCCCTGACCCACCACAGAGTTCAACCTTGTAAATACTGTTATTTGTATATACTGTAAATGATGACATCGGTGGGCACTAACCGAGCCCGGGGGAACTGGGAGCAGACACAGACACAGAGCCAGACGCAGCACAAGCAGCGGCCACAGGTAAGGGCAGTGTCCATAGAAACCGGGTGGCTTGTAGGTGGAGACTTGGCACTCCTGGCTGGTACGGTGCTAACGGCTGGTCTCGCCTAACGAACTCCCCATGTGTGTCAAGGTGCTGCTGCCAGAGCCAGCAGTTGGGTAGCTGCTGACACTGGGGTTTCCATGTCTGTGTCTTCAAGTGGGAGCTGCTGCTGAGATTTGGTTTTACTTCCATTTGTCCATTCCGCACACACTTTAATGAATGCACGTGGCTGAGAAGTCACCTGCAGTGGGTCTTGGTGGTCTGGTGGTGGTAAGGTCTGCCCCAAAACAGATATGGTTTGGGTGGCTGCTGCTCATCTGGTGCCATGAGACCATTCAACACTATTTCGCTTTCTTCCACACTCCTCTCTTTGCTCCTTTTTCATCTCACTTTCTCCCTGGAGTTTTCCTTCTCTGACTCTTGTTTGTGCCTTCTCTTTGCTATACTGATTTCTTTCCAGAGTTTCCAGGGACCTTGGGGCAGCAGAATTGCCTTTGGAGGATGGTTTGGAAATGCTCCACTGTGACAATGCGCTCTGTCTCTCTCTGATTTCTTTAGGCTACTGCGGAACAGATTCGACTTGCACAGATGATTTCGGACCATAACGATGCTGACTTTGAGGAGAAGGTGAAACAAGTGAGTGTGGAAAATGAAGGTGAACTCTGACAGGAAGGCAAGATCAGCATTGGGAGTACTGTGAATGCTGAGGGGGTGGGAGGGACACACCTGGCTACTCCCTGAATTTCCTTGGACTGGCTTTATAAGGTTATATCATAGTGTGGTTTGGGTCAGAAGGGGTGTTAAAGGGCATCCAGTTCCATCCCTGTGCTATGGTGATATCTTCCACTATCCCAAGTTATTCCAAGCTTTGTCCAACCTGGCCTAAAAGACTTACAGGGATGGAGCAGCCACAGCTTCTCTGTGCAGCCTGTACCAGGGCCTTAACCACCCTCACAGGGAAGAATTTCTTCTCAGTAGCCCATACAACCCTGCCCTCTGGCAATGGGAAGCAATTCCCCTGTCCTGTCATTCCAGGTCCTTGTCCAAAGTGCCTTTCCAGCTCTCTTGGAGCCTCTTTATGCCCTGGAAGGGGCTCTGAGCTTTTATTTCTCCAGGCTCAACACCCCCAGCTCTCCCAGCATGTCTCCAGAGCAGAGGGGCTGCAGCCCCTGGATCATCTCCGTGGCCTCCTCTGGACTCGCTCCAGCAGCTCTACATCCTTCCTGTGCTGGGGCCCCAGAGCTAGAGGCAGCTCTGCAAGGGGATCTCAGCAGAGGAGAGGAGCTGAATCCCCCCTTCACCTGCTGCCCACACTGCTGTGAATGAGCCTAGGACAGCATTGGCTTCCTGGGCTCCCAGTGCATGTGGCCAGGTCATATTAACTCACACCCCCAAGTCCTTCTCCTCAGGGCTGCTCTCTGTCCAGTCTCCCCCAGCCTGTGTTTGTGTTTGGTGTTGCCTTGTTGCAGATGCAGCAACTTTTGTCTTGCTGAACTTAGTTTGTTTCTGCAGGTAAGTGTTATCCTGAGAAAAGGAGGTGAAAGGGTCATGGTGAAACAATGGTAACTCAAAAATTCACACCCTCAGTCACTTCTTGTTGAGGGACATAGTTAAGCTGAGAAGGCTGGGGAGATTCCCTAGCCCTCCAATTTTTTGTTGAAGGGTTTGTGGTTTGGGATTCAACTTGCTTGCCTCCTGAGAGACCCACAGAGATTTTGGTGCCATCTTGGTTTGGAACATGCTGACCATGTTGGTTGTCTTCTTTACAGCTGATCGACATCACAGGCAAGAACCAGGACGAGTGTGTGATTGCTCTGCATGACTGCAACGGAGATGTCAACAGAGCCATCAATGTGCTGCTGGAGGGCAATCCGGACACGGTAGGATTAGGTCCTATAAATCTGGTGAGGCCTAGTTCAGTGTAACTGCATATTTGGAGGTGAGGCATCCAGTAATGTCAATATAAGGAGAGCTACTATGACTGACTGGTTCCACAGGAGCATGCATGGTCTGACTGTGACCTGGCTGCTGAGTGCTGCTCTCTGTGGGCTTGCACAGGCTGTGAGAATGGCCCTAGGCCTGAAGGAATAGAGGAGAAAATGCCATAAGTAATTTTCTTTCTATTACTTTTGAATCTAAGCAGTTCTTTGTATTACTTTTGAATCTAACAGTAGTACAGTGACATCTGTATATGCTTTCACACTAGTGAGTGTGAAAGAACTTACCTTTCCACATCAGGGCTAGGTGACCTGCATTGAAAGGCAGGTGTGTATCAGCTGTGGTTCCTTTCTGTCAGAGCAATGTGGTTTTTGTGTCTCTCTCCCTAAAGATTCATTTCTCAGTGATGCACTGACTGGCTTCTGTGCTGCTGCCTAGGCTGTGGTTTTGAGGGCCTTTTTGCTGTTTGTTGTTGTGGAGTTGGGCTTGGCTGCTGTTTCTCATGCAGGTGCTTGTCTCAGGCAAGCTGTGGTCAGCCCCAAGAACAAGAGTGCTTGCTTGGGAGGACCCTTCCACGTGCATGCAGGGTGTCATTCCTTTTGTGACAAAGACAGCAGAGATGCAAGTACTGTTACAGCCCAAGAAAAGGCCTATGAATGTGAGATCCTTCCAAACCACTGCTGCTATCGCATATTCTCCAGCACCCTGGTTTGGTTGGAGCCAACTCAACTCTGAGTTGAGAGTCTAAATATCATTTTAGAATATTATGCTTTAGGTCATTTTTTTGCCTGTGATGAGCCCTGGGGGTAGGTGGATGAGCTGGACACCTCAGACTATATTCTGTGTATTGCAGCTGCTCCCCAGTGTCTGGTTCTCTGCTTGCTTTGGTCTCAGACAAGTTCTGTACAACACACGTATGCGTTCCTCCTTGTCTTTAGAAAGCCCTTTCCGCTGACAACAGAATAAAACAGCTTTTGGAAAATCCTTTTAGAAAAGGGAGTGGTAGGGGTGTGCATTGCTGAGGCACAGCTCTACCACAATTATATTCTCCTCCACATCTCTTGTAATCAGTGACTTCTAGTCAGAGAACAAACCTCTGCTATCACAGCAGTTTAATTGCCCAGAGAAACACATTTCTCATGAGAGTAGCATCCAGGACAGTGTGGAGCACATGGTGCTGTGTAGCAGCACCTCCTTCATTGGATGGGCAGCAAGGGCCCTGCAGGGCCATGGAGAGGCAGGCAGGGAGCTGGTGGAAGAGGTGCTGGGCTGCCATTGATCCAGCCTGGTGGCCTTGCAGTCACAGCATCACTGAGCACAGGCAGCCCCTGCACTGCCGTTGGTCAAGCACCTTGGAGCTGCTTCTGGCCTGGATCCAGTTTGTGCAGCAATCCCAAAAAGGGGATTTTCTTATAAGAAAGAGACCTGTTAATTGCTTGGGTGCTCTGGTGCTGAAGACAGCTTACCTGGTGAGCTAGTTACTGGTAATGTACTGTATTTCAAACAGTAAAGGAGCAGGTATGATCTTAGCATTAGGTTAGGTTTGGTTAAAAAAAAATTTACTTGAAAAATGTTTACTTGGAATACTGTAATTTTAAAGTTTATTTCTGAGCCAGACACCTATGGAAAAAGACTTTGGAAGCCTTGGGTTTGATGGCAATTTGGCTTGTGCCACTATGTTGTTGGGCTTTTTGTCACTGTTCCTGCATGCTGCCATTCAAACCCAGCTGTGTGCCAGTTGTGTTTGCAGGTGATTGTCAATGACTTAAAACTGTTTTTAATTGTTCCAACAGTGTGCAGCATCCATTTAAGAGCATGAAACTATTGCAGCTATCAGAAAATACACGGGTACAGGCCCACGGCAATGAGCTGGAAGCAGACTTAATGTTTTGCAGTTGAACTTGCCTTTTGGTTAAATTCTGTGATGCTTCTCTTCATCTGAGATGATACTTAGGGGAGAGTTTTTGTTAATAACTTAGCATCTGCAGAAAGAACTTAGACCAAATGTTGACTGCACATCACTATGAAACATTTACCTGGCTTATTCTGAGAGCTCCTGGTCACCTGTGTGAAAAGGCAGGCTTGTTTTCCTGTAAACAATGTCAATTTATCCATGCTTTGAATTCTAGAAGTATCATGCCCTCTCTATCTACTCTAAAGATAGTAGATCTTTCAGAAATAGAATAACTCATCTCCTGTTACCTCAAACTTCATGCCAGTCAGCTGTAAGAAAGCTTGGCTTGAAGGAAGAAGATGTGCTGTATGTAGAGTGATAGAAATTAAGAAATTGGTCTGGAAACCATTTTTGCAGAGACAAGTTATATTCTCTGTTGTATGCTTAAATCTTTATGTATTTTCACCTTTAATTGATCTAACTGCGGTTAATTTCTTTCCCCTCTGCAAACATTCAGCATTCCTGGGAAATGGTTGGGAAGAAGAAAGGTGTCTCAGGACAGAAGGAGAGTGGACAGACAGAACCTAGTGAAGAAAGCAAAGAAAACCGGGATCGTGAGCGGGATTTCAGCAGACGACGTGGTGGGCTGCCGAGGCGAGGGCGAGGTGCCACCCGTGGAAGAGAGTGTATGGACCTGCCCTTTAATAACCCCCAAAACCCTCACACTGAAGCACACTGTGCTGCGTAATAGCTGTCAGAGAGCTGTAGAGCTTTTTGGGCAAACACGTCTGTGAGGAAAACCACCCATGTGCGTGTGTGGATCTGTTTAATGCTCCCCAGTCTGAGATGATTCTTTGCGTGATGCTGTCACTTAGCATCAGCTTAAATCAAAAGTTCAGGGAGCACGTGGTGATGTGGTCCCCCACACAGCCACTGCATTTTGGGGTTTGAGGTCTGGTGCAGTATCCCTGCTAAAGCAGGATGAGTCTTGAAAATGTCTTTGCGTTGTTCTGTCTTTCAGTTCGGGGCCAGGAGAATGGACTAGATGGTGGTAAGAGTGGAGGATCTTCTGGAAGAGGCACGGAAAGAGGGAGGCGGGGACGTGGCCGAGGCCGAGGTACACATGGGATGTGAGGTCCCCAGGGGGTGGGAGGAGAAGAATTAGATCAGTGTATCTATCTCCCATGAGGTTCCAAAGCCTCTTTTATGGGAGGAATTGCCAAGCTGGAAATATGCACTTGATTTTTTTGTTCTCGTGCTTACTTTTAGTGCCTACGTGTTGATTTCCCATCTTAAAGATGCTAGAAACAGCACCTAGTTCTTGCATCGCATCCATGGAGTTAGAAAAAAAAATTGTGCTTTGTTACAGAGGTGGGAAATTAAAAAACTCAAGGTTGACTATTCTAGCAGGTGGGCCAATGGCTTGTTAGCAACAGAACCTGCATCCTCATTGTTCTTACACATGTATCTGAGCACCACCACTGGCTTGGACTTTAAATACTTGTGGCAGAAATTAATTTTACCCCAAAATCTGCTGCTTAGGAATTGTTGCTGAGGTCACATACTGCGGAAATCAGAATCTGGGGTCCAGTACTTATAGTTTGTGCCAGCTGGAAACCTCATCTGAGCCTGGAATGATTCTTTGCTAATCATGCTGCCAGCCAGCTGAGGTCACTCCCATACATCAAATGATGTTGCTGGCAATCCCATCAACCCAGGGGGTTCCTCTCCACTTTCATATCCTGGGCATCAGAGCTCTATATGTTGTTCAAGTGTTTCTTTTCCTGGAGATGTAGAGTCAAGGGACAGCAGTGCATGTGTGTGTATTTACAGGTGGCTCTGGACGGCGAGGGGGAAGATTTTCTGCCCAAGGCATGGGGTAAGTTTCACTGACACAAACCACAGCAAAAATAAAAGTCTGTGCATGAGTGGTACTATATTGTGTCAGTCATGTCTGTTCTCGTTTTCCTTTCTTTTTTTTTTTCTTTTTTTGTGTTAATAAGGCCCAAACTGCATCATGGTGACTTAAATTTGGGATGGCTGGTGTAGCTGAAGCATCTCTGCTAAGAGAACTTCCTTGTGATATGTGTTACAGTCTGAATAAAATCAATTGCTTTCAAAATGCTTTGGTAGAGTGAACATTTCCATCCTCGTATTTCTTACAGAACTTTCAACCCAGCTGACTATGCTGAGCCGGCCAGCACGGATGAGAACTACGGGAATAGCAACAACAACACGTGGAACAACACTGGGAGCTTTGAGCCGGATGATGGCACAAGTAAGTGTCTTCACATGTGTGTGTGCTGGTTTATATTGAGACCATGAGTGGATTTTGCATCCATCCAGTTGCAATGAGGACATTCTAGGCAGGTCTTAGGCTCAGGGATGGAGGAACAGGTTATTGGTTCAGAGGTGGATTTCAGCGACCCTGATACTTTGCACCCTTTGCACATAGTAATGGGAGCTGGATGGTTGCTCTGGGGTGAGCTGGTGGGTGCTGTTGCCTGACAGAGGCACAGGAACACTTGCCTCTATTTGTTTTCTGGTAGAAGCCATGCTACTGCTTGGAAAGGTGTTTTTTATAAACTGTGGTGTGATAAACAGATATGTCTCCCAGAGTTTGGTGCATCCTCCAGAGAATTACTCAGAGTCAGATATATTGCTCTTCATTTTGATACTGGGAACATTCTTTCTTTCATGGTTGTCTTGCTCAAACCATGGTGGGATAGGACTTTGTTACATAAACGAGTTGAAAGCAATTCTGCTTTCTTCCATGTTTGAAGCAAACATGTTTGCTGGGTGATTCTGAGCACCCAACTGCCTCTGCACATTTTCCTGCATTGGAACTAGTGCTGTGGATTTTGTTTCACATGCACAATATTGAGACACAGGTGAACTCAGATTTTGCAGTGTGAGAATAGGACTTGACTGTAAGGAGCCTTTGGGCGGGGGGAGTGGGGCAGGGCTCATTAGTGGTTTTGTTGTCTTTTTTATGGAGCAATCTTGCACCACTGCAAAGTCAAACTATTTTTCCGCAATTGCTGAGTATTTAAGTAAATACCATGTCTTGGGTATAAAAAGCATCCACACCTGTGTTAATGGTGCTTTAGGCTACTTCTGTACTTCTTGGTTTTGCTGAAAAACTAATAGGTTTGGAAAGAGAGAATTAAAGTCCTTCTAACTGGGGTATCTTTTACTGCATACTGTTGGTGTCAGGGAGAGGGGTGGGGGTGGTTTGTGTTTTCTTGGGTTTTGAGTTTTGTGTTTTGTTCAGTTTTTTTTCCTTCAGAAAACAGCTGTTGTGGAAGGAGGGTGTTTTTGCGAAACACCAGCAGACAGAGTGATCATCTTCTTGGCAGCTGAGAAGGGGTTTTAAATACCAGAGGGAGTAGGGGATTGTGTTTGGGACGGTGGGTGTGCTTGCCTCCTCAGAAAAAGGATGGGAGTGGACAGTCTCTGTGTGCTGGAAGTTTAACTGTCTAGTGGGAATAGGCTTCTGTGTGAATGGTTTTCTTTTTCTTGTGTTGGTGTTTTGTGGAATTGTGGAATGAAGTGGGTTAGAGTGTGGTTAAGGGGGAACCGAAGATTTTTCTGACGAACAACTCAGATTTGCTCTAGTAGTACAACACAGCTGTAAAGTTTGTTGTGCAGCACCACTGGTCACCTGTGTTGTATGTGGTTTTGTTTCCAATTTAGTAGCCACAGGCATCTCTTTAAATTAATAATATCCACAGGTACCATGTGACTGGTGTACATGGGGGCAGTGAAACTCACCTACACTTCTTTAAGTCAAATTTTCACCAGTTGTCTTTCTTTTCTTTTTTTTTTTGTTTCAGGACTTGATTTCATTGGGGGTGAGGGGTCAAATTATCCCCGAAAATTTGACACTGCTCCTGGTACGATACATCCAGGTGCACTAACTGCCCCGGATACCTTTACTTTATAGCTTTTTTAAAAAAATCTGAAATATCTGTGGATATGTCATTCTTCTCTCTCTTAATTTGTTAATTTTAATTAATATTTTACATTTGTTCTGACTTCGCTTTTACTAATGCTGACACTTTGAATGTAAATTGGGAGAGGCTAACACCAGTTCCTGTGGATTATGCAAATTTTAACTTCAGCCATTGCTTCTTGATGCCCAGAGCAGCTCTGTGTCCACAGCACTGGTGACAGAGTATCCTACCCAAGAGCAGGAAATGTGAGGCAGCTCAGTCATGTTCCCTTTGTCTCACATCCCAAAAGCTGTGACTTGCTGTTGTCCCTGTGCCATTCTGTGGGCCTCCCTGCTGTTCCTGCTTAGGGTCGCAACTTTGCTGCAAGGGCAGTTGGTCTGGCTGAACTCTCTCTGTGCTTTGCCTCTACTTATGGCTGCTGCTGGGTGAGCAGTGCCCAAAGGCTGCTCTGGCTGCTCCTCTTCACCTCCCTGCAGATGTTGAAGATGTTGGTGGATTTTGAGATGACAGGGATGCTTGATGGCAAAGCTGCTCTGTGCCTGGCCACTTTATTTCCTGCTCTTACACTGTTATCCTTATGAGGCCAAGAGATGCCCACAAGATGAGGCAGTTTGCCTTATCTCTATAGAATTCCATTGGTGTCCATAATAATGCAAACATTCTGTTTGTCTCCTCCATCTAACCTGAGGTTTTGAAGTTCAGGCTAAGGGACAGGCTTAGTTCAGGCTAAGTCAGAAGAACTTGCTGCTTGACTCTTGAAGGTCAGGGCAGGAGGAGTCTCTTGTGCAAGGGCCCAAAAGCAGGCAGACATACATGGAGTACTTCTGCTGTGTTGGAGCATTTCCTGGTTCTCACCTCAGGGTTAATCTTTAACTTCCACAGGCAGCACAAGGCCATCTGCTCCAGCACTGCCATTGCGGCTTTGCTGCCCTTTGGCTTTGTTTGGATTAACATTCCTTCGAGGTGCAGAGTGGGGGCCTTTGGGTCTGTTGCCATCCTAGTGCAGGGTGACAAGCCTGAATTCAGTCCTTGAGAGGCAGCAGACTGCCTGCTGGGCTGTGGGAGGAGCGAGCTGGGTGGTTATCTCCCAGTTTAAAATGAAGAGTGTGTATTTGGGGAGGGATTTGAAAAACTTGGAGACACAATGGGATTTCTTTTCCTTCACCACATTCATATTTGCACATGTTGTTGGCTTAATTTTATTTTTTCCTCTTTTTCTTGGTTTGAGGAGCTTAAAGACCAGCAGCTTTTTGGAGGGCTTTCTGAAAGCAGAGAGGAGGGCTTGCTGTTCAGAAGACCACCCTTCTGAAACAGTGTTAGAAGGCTCGGGGTATTGCTTGTGTTGCAGCTCTCCCCTTCAGAAGAGCTTGATGGAGAGTGATACAGTTGGTTTCTTTAAAAGACCTCCTTATGGTGTGCTAGTTGGGAGCTTTCTGGAGTGTTCCTGGTGAATACCCGTTATACATTGCAGGTCCTTGATTCTCCGTCTGCCCCTCTGTGTGTGGGGAGCTCAAGCCGTGCTGAGTCAATGTTTGGTATTTGAGGAGCAGACTTGCTGGATAAGCCCTGTCAATGGCTGTTCTTCATCTGCAGGGTTTCCTTCTGCTTTTAGTGCTGCTTTTCTTTTCTTCTTATTTTCCCCAAATAAACAAGACTTAAAGAGCCCCATGCTATGTTCCCGCATGCACAAACTCTTCTTGGGACAGCTCTCCTGTCTTCCTGCTCTCTGGGCCAGCTGCAGGTACATCCAGCTCCCACTTCACCTCTTGGGTAAGGCTTGGGCTAGAATGATCTTTCTGATCCGTGAGAATTTTGAAAGCAGCCTTCCCCCTGTGAGCCTGTGAGGGCACCAAAAATCTAAGGATTGTGGGAATTTAGGTTTCTAAACTGCAGATATGTTTTGCATTGAATGTGTTGATGGTTCTGGCTGTGGAGGAAGGGGTAGTGTGCCTTAAGGCTCCTCACACTCTGGCAAGTGTTGTATTAATATCTGTATTTCAAATTTGATTATATAAAAAAGTAAATCCTGGGAAACTTCTTGAATTGGCTCAACTCATCAAGCAAGACAAAAAGGCAGTGAAAAAAGAATAAATCACTGATACTTATTTCAAGCACTAGATGCCTCAAGTCTAAACAAGTAGTCATTTAAATATACAAATGAAGTCTATATGGGGAGATCTATGTCCTGCAGAAGAGCTCAGAATGTTTTCCTTCCCCAGATGCTTTGTTTTATGCTGTGAAAGGGCTGATACCAACTTGTTCTGTCCACTAAATGTCTTCAGGATTAACCCTATTGGTGCTCTCAGATTTTCTTGATCTGGTTTGTGTGTACTGAAAACAAGCAGCACAAAATAGGACTGGCTTTATGCTCTGGGGATGTGAAAGCTCCTGCTCTCTTCCCAAAACAAATTTTAGTTATTAAATGGAGTCTGAAACTGACACATAATATTCAAAGTGCAGAGATTAAACTGTGATGGAAGCGAGGATTGGAACAAGTTGAAAATGCAGCCAGGCAAAACTCTTACTTTCTGATAAATTTTTGCTTGCCTAAATTGCCCTGTGTTGGATTGCAGCTGGGGTTTCCTGCTTTTCTCCCTAGTACTTCAGGCTACACACTTTGAGCGTATCTCTGAAACTGATCACAGAAAATGCAAGAATTTGTTTAAGTCTCATAAATTTTCTTTTCTGAACCCCATTTGTCTGAGCACAGGAGGAGTGCTGAGANTTTTTGTGGGGTGGAAGAAGAATCATGGGAATGGCTCAGTTATCCTTAAGTTTTATAGAAACCTGATGTTTACCTGGATGGTGAGATCCTGTGCCAGAGCTGGCAGGAAGCCCATGAGGGAGGTGCTCTGTCCAATCTGCTGGGGTAACACTGGCTGCTTGCGGGTGCACAAACCTACAGCTACTGCAGTACAAGGGGAAGCCAGGAAAATGACATAAGGAGGCTGGGGATGATGCTGGGGCTTTCTTGCAGAGCTCAGCTCCCCTTTTGGGTGTTGGGAGGGTGTGCATTGTCCTATCTGCCAGCCCAGCAGTCCCTCTTTTTCATCCCAGCCTGTGCCAGTGAGGCTAAGGCAATCCCATCACAGTACCTTGACTGTAAAGTGTGGATTGAGGTTGACTGTTTTAACTTGTCTGATTGGCAAATAAAAATCCTCCTGGCTGCCTGCAAAGCTCCCCAGTGCTCCCCCAGCTGTTGGAGGTAGAGCTTTGATGCATGCATAACTTCTGTACCTGTTGTTGTCCTTATAGGTGCATGGAGGGCAGCCACAGAAGAATGGGGCACGGAGGACTGGAATGAAGATGTAGGTATTTTCTGAACCCATCTCCTCTGTGCATCTGCCAGCAGGCTGCTGTCCTGTCTGTACACGCAGAGCTGCCAGGGGAGCTCAAAGACCCCTGTTGCATCTTCTACAGGATATGTGTTATAGAACTTGTCATAGGAGCCCAAGACAAGAAGAGATCTCCTGGGGCATTGAGGCTCGTCCTCTCATTTCCTGTAACTGCAAAATGGAGTTCTTCCAAAAACTGGCCTGACTCCACATGGGACTCTTGCTCCACTTCTCTGGTGGAATGGCAGTTGGGGAAGGTTTGCCTTTGACCACACCAGCAGCTGTTTCATGGTTTCATGCACATCATGTGCCTCTGCTGGTCCTTGTGATTTGGATGGAAAAGAAGCTCTTGACTTTACCTTCTGACATGCTCTTTGCTGTGTCTCACCACCTTGGGTTCTCTACCTGACGTCTCATTCAGGAGAGACTGGACATTGTTAGCACCTTCTGTTAATGCCTAAGTTTCTTCTGAAATGGCCTTCAGTCCCTCTCCAAATCATGGAAGGACTTCTGTTTTGCAGTTGGGAGCAGGGTTGGGCATTTTAGTATGATCGTTAGTTTTGCGTGCTCATTTTTTCTGTTTGCTTAGCCAACAGAATGGGCAAGCATGGGAAGCATTTGTTTTCCAGGCACCACCTGAGGGAAGCACTACTGCTGTGTTTGGAGATATGAGCAGCTTTTCTTTGTTCAGTTAGGCCTCTGCTGGAAGGGAGCTTCTGAGAGCCTTTTTTACCTTCAGTATATGTGAGATGCTCCCAGGACTTCTGGATTTACTTTTTGAACTCTGGCAGTTCAGTTTGTAGCAGCTCCTCAGTCTGGAATGGAAGCTGTTCACGTTCACATGATAGCTTTCAGGCTGTATCACAGGTCATCACTAACCCTCCACCAGTTTTTGAGCCATGTTATTTTCCCTTCCATAGTTGATCTGTTGGTCAGATATCCAGGTGAGCTCAGATCATTGGAAGCTTAGCTATGGATCCAAAGTTTCTCTTTGACTTTGCTACCAGTGCTTGCACCTACCTGTGCAGGGGCTTTTGCAGGTCTGTGCTGCATGCCATTGACTTGGAACAACAGCCCAAGGCCCTGTGGCAGCCCTAGGGGATTTGTGGACTATGGGAAATTTGTAGAAGGATTTGAGGGGGTTTCTTTTCCACTGGCAGGTGATTTGTGCGCTTGCCTGAGAAGAAACAAATGAAATAGAAGCTGATTCTGATGGGAGCCAAATGCTAGAGAAGTTTCAGTCTAAGCACTTGAATTTCTTGAGTTTTTCTGTGGCTGTTTGTCTCAACCATTCATGTGCTTTGTGTCATAGGGACTGTTGCAAGGTGCTGTTCTCATTTTGGGATTCTTTTTTCCTTTTTTATCTTTCAGCTGTCAGAGACAAAGATCTTCACAGCCTCCAATGTGTCTTCAGTGCCTCTGCCTGCCGAGAATGTGACAATCACAGCTGGACAAAGGTGAGAGCCCATGGTGATGCTGTTTATCTGGGAAAAGTAGCATGAGTCTCGGAGCAATTTGCCATCTTCAACTAAACCTTACTAGCTAGCTAAAATGCAGCAGCTCTGAATGAGATGAGGTGTATTTAAATGGAGGAGTTGGCTTAGAAGTTTTTGGCTCCTAATCCTGGATTAGAATTTTCTTAGGCTCTGTTGCTGGTTCCTCAGGTTTGGGGGCATTTTGCTGTGTTAAATTAATGTAAAGCGTGATTTCAAAGCAAAGGCCATGCAGCATCTTGCTTGGTCAGTCTGTCTTTTTGAGGTTGCTACTGGCAGTTGTGAGTTAATGTTCTGCAGATTCCTTCAATTTGTAAAGTAAAAGCTGTGAGACTGGAGGGGGAATACTGTTCTAATGGAAGTGGGAGCTTCTGGTAACTTCAGTGGGTCTTTATCTACCCAGAATTGATCTCGCAGTCCTGCTAGGAAAGACACCCTCTTCTATGGAGAATGAGTCAACAAACCTGGAGTCATCCCAGACTCCTTCCCTGGCACAGCCACTGGTGTTCAGCAATTCTAAGCAGAGTGCTCTATCCCAGCCTGCCTCTGGAAACTCCTTCTCTCACCACAGCATGGTAAGGAAATGCTGGTCTCTGCCTTGGTGTTTGGCCGAGGTTGCTTATCCCCTGTTGTTCTGTCTGTTTGGGTAGTATAGGAAATAGAGTCCTGATGCTTGCTGCTTGGAGCTGGTAGAGGCAAATAATTTGCTAGTCTGCTTTAAAAGCAGTGGCCTGAAATTCATTGCTCAATTTGAAATAACTGTGATAATTCCTCTCCTGCTCCCTTGTCAGATTTGCAACACGTTTCATTCCTCCTCCTTAAAGCAAAGGAAAAGCTCTTTTGGTCCAGGACTTGCAATTCCAACAACCTGAGGAACAGAATTGGTTGGGAACTGGTGTGGGATGGAATGCTGGCATCTGATGTTCAGAAGAAGGAGGGAGACATTGAGTCAGGGTCATGGATGTGCACAGACCTGGGCAGATGCTGCTTTGTGTAACTTTAGCAAAAAGAAATAAAAATTGTTTGCTTAATGGTGAGAGAGTTGAGGAAAGATTTTTCAAAACCACATCAACTATAAAGCCCAGATCTTCTGGTGTTTCTCTTTTAGTGCAACTGAATGCATGAGAATAATTTAGTACGTTTTTTAAGATCCTGTCTGTTAACTTCCTTTGTAACCTCCTGTGACACTGTGCCATGGCATGGGTTGGGCAAGAGATGAGCATACCTGTATTCACACACAACAGAGGCTGGGGAAGAAACATGAGCCCTTCCTGCCTGCAGTGTGTGTGCTTTTGGAGCTCAAGAGTGTTGAGCTGAGGCACTCAGTGAGAAGCAGCAGGGTACAGTGTGTTTGGGCTTCTTGGGCTTACATTCAGAGATGTACCTGTCCTCTGAGCTAAGTTCCAAGCCATGGGAGACACTGACTTTATCTCCTTGCTGAAATTGCAGGTGAGCATGTTGGGGAAAGGGTTTGGAGATGTTGGGGAGGCCAAAGGCAGCAGTACTACAGGGTCGCAGTTCCTGGAGCAGTTCAAGACAGCCCAGGCACTGGCTCAGCTGGCAGCTCAGCACACCCAGCCTGCTGGGAGCACCACTGCTGCTTCCTGGGACGTGGGATCCACCACACAGACCTCGTCTCTGGTGCAGTATGGTAAGGAAAAGCAGCGCGGCTCCCCAGAGGGGAGGGAACGTGTTCCCCCAGAACTGCAGAAGCATGCTGTGAGCAGCGGTGGGAGGGATTCAGCAGGGGATCTGTTCAGAAGTTTGCAACCAATTCAGCTGAGCTGGAAAAATTAAGAGAGCTGTGGGTGAGACTAGAATGTAATAGTCTGTGTGAGTCTCTCCCTATTCCTTTTATACTTGGAACAGTTGAATCTGTCATTCCAGACAGTTTCAGGGCCAGGGATCTGGCATTCCTGAGCTTCTCAGAGTGTGCAGAACTACTTCCTGATGTAAAGCTGTGCCAGAAAAAGGTGTGAAAGGGCACCTCTGGAGAGTAGCTCCCAAATACAAACTCCTGTCAGTCTCCTCTCCTTGCTGAACTCCTATTATCTCTTAAGGGAATTTTAAGGGGATTTGTTCTTAAATGCCAAGAAGTAACTCTATCTCTGGGCTGGCATGAGGGAATAAACAGGGATTGAGAGGCTCTTTTCAGATGAGAAGCTGAGTTTTGCTGTGGTTAAGTGCTAGTGTGATTTCCTTCAGCTTGTGGTTGTTACAGGGAAATGGCTCTGGTTCAAATCTAAGCTGAAGAAAAAGTGAGCCTTGTCCTAGTGACAGTCAGTGTTGGCAGCTTCTGATCCTCTCAGACAAGAAACCTCAGAAGAATCACAGAGAATAGGAGTTGATTTTGAATAAATGTGGAAAGGTTTAGTCAGAGGAGGAAGGTGGTGCGAAGTCCTTGAGGGTAAGCAGCCCAAAGCAGTGATGTTGCTTGGAGATACTTAGTCCCTGCAGGGGAAGGAGGAGGCAATGGAATGCAGAGGGGGGAAGGAAGTGGCCTGTAGGACTCTGACATGCAGTGTCTCCACAGTGGGGACTCTGGAGTTCAGGTTTTCTTGGAGAATGGGGGACTTCTGCTGTACAAGCTGGCTTTGTCCTGTAGGGATGGTGAAAGCAACTGAGGGAAGAAGGGCTTGAAAAGGTTTGGCATTGATGGTGGTGAGAGCATGAGGCTGGGAGCAGAGATGCTCTCTAACAGGCTTCTTGAAGAAACACAGAGGAAAAGGATTTATTTTTCTTAGTAAGTGTCAGAATTTGATTTATTTTTAAGGAAACAAATCCTGCTAACTCATCTGTCTTGTCCCATAGA
The DNA here is from genome assembly GCA_013390105.1 of Tichodroma muraria. Taxonomy (NCBI): domain Eukaryota; kingdom Metazoa; phylum Chordata; class Aves; order Passeriformes; family Sittidae; genus Tichodroma; species Tichodroma muraria. Next base: position 23,153 of record WAAG01049072.1, on the reverse strand, counting down.
TCTCAAGAACCCAACGGACTCTTCTGTGCATAGTCCCTTCACCAAGCGTCAGGGCTTCACATCAACTTCAACCATGATAGAAGTGTTCATGCAGGAGAAACAGCCTGTGGTGACTGCCTCCACAACCACACCGGCACCACCATCCTCGCCGCTGCCCAGCAAAACCAATCCGGTTCCCCAGATGTCCCCAGGGTCCTCGGACAACCAGTCCTCAAGTCCCCAGCCAGTACAGCAGAAGCTTAAGCAGCAAAAGAAAAAAGCATCATTAACATCAAAGGTGCAGACCAATGGTGGGGAAGGAGGCATTGAGTTGTGTTAGAGCTGCAGAAACAGCCATTTGGGCTGCTGAGGGAAGGTCTGGGCTTGGCCTTCCTGCTGTTAGCACTGAGTGTGGGGATGATGGAGTTGTGTGCCTGCCTGGGTTGAACAGTGTAATTCAAGGGCTGCAAGCCTGTAACTGCCATTGTGTCCTGGGAAATGTGGCTATTAAAGTCATTCTCTGGGCTAATCACTGGGAATGACTGACCCTGTTCTATTGTTCCTCCCTTGCAGATTCCTGCACTTGCAGTGGAAATGCCTGGCTCGTCGGATATCTCAGGGCTAAACCTGCAGTTTGGGGCGTTACAGTTTGGTTCAGAGCCTGTTCTTGCTGAATATGAATCAACGCCCACAACTAGCGCTGCTGTTAGCCAGTCTCAGAGCAGCCTCTACACCAGCTCGGCCAGGTGAGGACCAGGAACCTATTAATCCAAGCAGGCAGCTCTGGAAGTTCACTGGTCCTGTGGACTTGGGTTGTCATGCATACTAGTAGACCCTTTCTGACTGTGTTTTGGCCATAAAGGGGGGACAATGTATGCAACATCAAAGCTCAAGTTGCCAGCAGACCCATTGAGCACCTCTGTGGCTCTTTGGCCTGCGGTACTTGCACAGAAAGCAGTTTTCCTGCTGCCCTTAAACTGTTGTTGGAAACATAGGAGGGGGATCCCCAGTGCAACTGCTCCATGTCTCTGGTGAACAGATTGAGTGCTTTATCCTTCTTTTTGCCTGTCAAACTGGGACACAGTGGGATAGGTGTATCTACGGTGATGGTGCGTTTGTCTTCTCTTGGGCTGACCCTTAGTAACTGGCCAGTCCCTTGAGTACTAGGACTTGAGTGGTGGCAGTTCATGAAGTGTTGCCTAAGGCACAGCTGTGCGTGAAGGCTGCAGCTGGATGTCCATGGTTGGGCTAGCCTTGCTCTCTGGGCATGTTTCTTGGCTTGGCTGCTTCATGTGGTGCCTTTATACTGATGCTTGGGGCTTTTTATTTTGAGTATTTGAAATGAAGAGCCCAGTCTGGGTTAGAAGCTTACAGCAGGGGTGTTTTGGAGGAAAATGGAGGAACGCTTTTTTTTTTTTTTTTTACCTTTTGTAGTGAATCTTCATCCACAATTTCGTCCAATCAAAGCCAGGAGTCTGGTTACCAGAGTGGCACAATACAGACAGCAACATTTACCTCCCAGAACAGTGCTCAGGGACCACTGTATGAACAGAGATCCACCCAGACGAGGCGATACCCAAATTCTATCTCCTCCTCACCCCAGAAAGATCTGACCCAGGCTAAGGTAAGAAAACAGCTTTGCTTACCCATTGTGCTGAGTGAGCCTCATGTGAAGTGTCTCAGGGGAAGCTGAATGGCTTATCAAATGGTTCTGTGATCCTCCAGCCTCACTGTGTGGCTTGTGGGCTCTAATGAGAGCTCTCTTCTGGCTGCTGTGTTTTGTGCCTGGGCCTGGACCACTGAGGTTAACAGCAGTCAAGTTGATTGCAGCGCATGTGTTGTGTCATGGACAGTTACCCTGCTAGGAGAGGGGTGTGCAGACAAACAGTTTTTTGTGTTGAGGATTTGGTTCTTATATGCTGCACACCAGTTCAGTAACATCAGGTCTGGCTAATTAACTTGGATTGAGAATGTTGAGGCAGTCTAACTACCAGCAGCAGAGAAGCTGCTTGCACTGATTTCTCTAATATACACTTGGGGACCATGCTGGCATGGGGCTAGACCTTGGGACTGACCCAAACACATTCTGGTGACACACATGCTGGTAGCAGGACCTTTTCATAACTGCAGAAGGGAGTGTGGGAGAGAGGTGACACTAGCTCTGCCTCTGGAAATTCACAGCTATAATGCCTAGTATTCCTTTTTTCTCTTCTTCCTCAGAATGGTTTCAGTTCTGTACAACCCACGCCATTACAAACCACACAGGCTATTGAAGGTAAGAGTCTTGCCAGTACAGCGGGTGTCTTGCATCTCTTGTACTCATGTTCTCTGCTTTGAATGAGAAGCTTTATCTGTGCTGATAGCAAGTCCTTTTTTTGCTGGACTAATTGCTGCCATTCAGATTTGCTTGCCTCAAAACATTCAGCTTTCTGTTGATGAATCCTTGAGATCCTTGAAGGGTCACCTATGACAATAATTTACTCTGCTTTGTGTGTGGAAAGCACTTCATCTGTAAGTCTTGAGGCTCTTTGCAGACCCAATGGTAGTGTTGGGGTAAAGTGAGATGTAGAACACAATCATAAGTGTATACCTATTTGACAGCACTGAGGGAAGCCCCAGATCTCCCAGCTCCCCTAGCTGAGCACTTGCTGATCCTTGCCCTTGTGTTACCCTCTGGAAGTTGCCAGTAGCTGCTCTTAACCCAAAGCTTTTGTTTTCAGGTGCTACAGGCCCTGCAGTGAAATCCGACTCCCCCTCTGCTCCCAGTATTGCACCTCTCAACGATGGGGTGTCTGCGTCGTCCTTGCTGACAACAGCCAGCCAACACTCAACAGCTCTGAGCAGCCTGAGCCACAGCGAGGAGCTCCCCAGTACAACCACTGCCCAGCTCAGCAGGTGAGTGAGTGCAGGGGGGTGGATTTCTGGAGAAGCAGAACTAGAAGCAGGAATCTATATCAGACATCATAGTCTGTCTCATGCAGTGAAGAAGACTGAGATGACTCATCCCATTTGAGCAGATGGGAAATGAGATGGTTCTACCAATGTTGACTCTCTCATCTTGGTCTGACAATGTTTTACTTCTCTTCCATCAGTGCATTACCCACCCAGCAGAACAGTCTGTCCTCATCCACATCCTCTGGGCGAACATCAACTTCTACTCTTCTGGTGAGTCTGGGTATGCTCTTGCACTGTGTACCCCATTTCTGCTCAGCTTGGTGGAGTCTGCTGGGGTGCCTGACCTTGGGGCTGTGGTTGTGACAGGAGCTGCCAGGCTGCTGGCTGTCCTGCTGGAGTTTGGATGCTGGATGTTTTGAGTTTGCAGTTTTGGTGTGGAGAGAGACAGCAGGGAGTTATGTCAACACTGTGCACCTGTGGCTCAAGGCTGTTGACACCCTACATATTTCTGACTGAGCAGCGCCTTCTTTTGAGCCTGTAGTAGCCCTTGAAGGTGCTGCAGAGTCACAGCCACGTGTCAGAGCAAACTGGTAGCTGATGCAGTGGAACCAAGTATCTCTACTGCTGGATCTCTTGCAGTACAGCTCCTGACTATAGGCTTATGCAGCAGAATAAGTCACCCTGCTGCAAATGTGATGTGAGGCCCTGCTCCACTCATCAGACAGATGTGTTGTAACCACAACATGTAACCATGTGGTTACATGGGATGTAACCACAAGAGAGATTTGTAAGCATTATAAGCCTCTACAGGGATTGGCTGCTGTCAGGACTTTGGACTGAAGCCAAGCTTACTGCAGAAACATCCAGGTGCAGACAGAGGTGCATAATGTTCTTCGTAGAGAGTGTCCTGTGGTACCTGTGCGCTTGGTTCCGTCTGCCTGATCCCCTGACTCTCCTCCCTTCTTTCCCTAGCACACAAGTGTGGAGAGTGAAGCAAGCCTCCATTCTTCTGCTAGTACTTTCTCCACCTCCTCCAGCACGGTGTCAGCTGCTCCACCGGTTGTCAGCGTTTCATCCAGCCTCAGCAGTGTCAGCAGCCTGGGCCTCAGCCTCAGCAGCAACTCCACAGTGACGGCCTCGACTCGCAGCTCTGTTGCAACCACATCAGGTACTTCCCTGGGTACTGCTGTACCAGAGAAGGGTGTGGGGGCTAAGAGAGTGAGCTTCTGCTGTTTGCTTCACTGTGGAACTTTTCCTTTCTCTTCCATTTTCAGGAAAAGCTCCTCCCAATCTCCCTCCTGGAGTCCCACCGTTGTTGCCTAATCCATACATCATGGCTCCAGGATTGCTACATGCCTATCCAGTGAGTGGAACTTTGCAGTGATGTCATGCCACCAGATCCCTCCCAGCTCCCTCTGCAGCAGGGAGGGATGTAGTGTATCACGGAAACTAAAAACCATGGCATAGCCCAGCAGGGCTGCCTTGGACAGGCAGAGTTTGGAACTGCTGGTTTTTCCATGATTTCCATGTGCCCATGGGGGTAAATGTGTGTTGTGATCACCCTGGAGCAGAGTCTATGTGCCTGTTCTCTGCAGCCTCTTCAGCCTTTGAAGAGCCGTTGGGCAGAGTACAGTGCATGGAAGCACAGAGCTGTGCTAGGAATGTGGTGTGACTAAGGGCAAACATTCAGGGCAAGGGTAGCAATGGCCACAAAGTCTAGGGGGGTGTGTCACACCCTCTCCCAAAGGTGAGGACAGATTTCAGTTTTGGGATGATTTCTGGAGAAAAACTGTTAAGTGGCTTTATGGTCTGGAGCACTTTTCTTTGAGCAACTCACAGGAACTTCTGGCAGCATCAACCTGTACAGAGGCTCTGTCTGCCTGCACCTGGTGGCTCTTGTGGCTGCTGACTGGCTACTTCTGGCTTTCTCACGTTTATCTAAATGTTTAATCTAAAATTAGGTGTCCTTATGTAGTCCATGTTCCTAATGACATCTCTGGCTCTTTTTCTAGCCACAGGTGTATGGATATGATGACTTGCAAATGCTCCAGACGAGATTCCCGTTGGTGAGTATTGCAGAACGACAAGGACGTGCCACTTCCACTGGTGCTGCTTGGATAGAGACAGGTCAGCTATGGGCAGTCCTAAGAGCTGGCAAAATGGGGTGCTGAGTGGATGCACCTCTCCGTAGCAGCAGTGAGGAGTTAATCAGTTGCTCCTTGGCACGTGGGGAGTTGGCAGCATGAGTTACTCATACAGCAGTGTTCCTTGTGGAGCCAGGGAGCGTGAGTTACAGCAGCAGGGCTGTTAGAGATTCACCTCTGATCCATGACAGAGCCAGTGACTAAATACCTGATGAGAATGGGCTTTATTTAGCAATAGGACATGTCCATTTTCTTGTGAAGAGGGGGGGAAAGTTCAGGTAGTTTAAGGACAGCATACCAGTAGACCTTATCTGGTTCTTCTAATAGCCAGATGAGGGGGATGGTACATGCTACAAAAACCTGGGGCTGCTGTAGGTCATGATCAGCCTGGATGTGGCTGGTTGAACTGCAATACTCAGACATATCTTGCAGCTGCAGTAGAGAAATTGCTCTCTCCCAAAAGATACTGCTTTGTACTTTGGACAGAGCTGATAAATGTCTTCTCCTTTTGTTTTTATTCATCAGGATTACTACAGCATCCCATTCCCTACACCCACCACACCACTGACTGGAAGAGATGGCAGCCTGAGCAGCAATCCATACTCTGGTAGGGGAAAAAGACTGCTCTGATTCCCATTCCATTAGGGTTTGTGCTGCTTCTACTAGTGTCGTGTCTTTGTCCAGTGGAGCTACATCTGCACCTACACTGTGCCTCCTGCACTGCTTTTAGTTTGGAGCGTGCTTCTCACGGCTAAATTCTTGCCTTCCCTTCGAGCATTTGGTTTTGTCAAGGTCTGATACTGGGAAGAGGTGGGCAAAGTAGGAGTTAATGGGGCAGTTGGAAAGGGAGTGAGGAAGGGCTGAAAGATTCTGCAAGGCCTACAACTGGAGGACTGCTTTCTAGGTGGTTGTGAGGCAGGTGATAAGCAGTGCTTCTCAAGCACCGAGAGTAAAAATAGAAAGAAATACAAAATATGCAGAAATTACTTTTTTTTTCTATGGGACAGTCTCATGGAGAAAGCAAGTGATAAATTTGGGACCTGTCAAACTCAGCCCAAGCACCCAGTGGGTCTGTGACCTCTCACTGACCTTGGTAAGTGCATTAATGGACTGCCAGTCTGCAGTGGGCAGTGACTCTGCTGAGCTGTCACATGCTTTAGGAATTGTTGCACTTGGAGGTTCGCTCTTTTTCCGGCACCACTTCTCAGCTTTGGCAGGAGCTGGTTTGTGTGCAAGTGCTTTCACCCAGCTGAGGCTAAAATGCCAAGCTCAGTGCATGGCACTACGTGAGCTCTGAATAGGAGAGTGTTTGCATGGAAGAGCCAAGCAGGTGATCATCAAGATGAGCACAGGGAGCTTCCTCCAGCCCTGTAGCCAAGCCCTGCACAGCCCAGGCAAGGATATGGGTTGTGTTCAGTCCTGCTGGTGGTGCATGGAGAGGGATGAGGGACAGCTCTAGCATCAGGCTCTGCTAGCAGGTTTATCCAGTGCCAGATTGTGGCATTAGTTACTGTGGCTTTCTGTTGCCTCAATAGTCCTGTTAGGACCAAGGAGCAATTAACAGCTTCACCTTATCAGTGTGCAAAGGTCTGAGGGCCACAGTCCTTGGCACTGGCAGGAGGTGTGTGTGGGGGGACGTGTTTGTGATTGAGATCACTGTTTATCAAAAGACTGGGTCACCTTTGGGCTGAGTTTGAATGGGCCAGGATCTAGCATCTGTTCTTCACTCTTACCTCCTCTATTTCAGGTGACTTAACAAAATTTGGCCGTGGTGATGCCTCTTCCCCTGCTCCTGCAACAACTCTGGCACAGCCTCAGCAGAGCCAGACCCAGACTCACCACACCACGCAGCAGACGTTCCTGAACCCAGCGCTGCCTCCCGGCTACAGTTACACCAGTCTGCCATACTACACAGGGGTACCAGGGCTCCCCAGCACCTTCCAGTATGGGCCCGCCGTGTTCCCTGTGAGTTTCCCAGAGGCAAGGTATGGGATTTGGACAGAAGGGTGGCACAGCAAAGCCTCTTCTCACTCTGTTCCTCTCTGTTCTGTAGGTTGCTCCTACCTCTTCCAAGCAGCATGGTGTGAATGTCAGCGTCAATGCATCAGCAACCCCTTTCCAGCAGCCCAGTGGCTATGGCTCTCATGGGTACAGCACTGGTAAGAGACCCGCAAGAGCACCTTCCACAGCAACAGGGCTTGTTCCCAGTCTTACTGTGATAGGGACTGCTGTCTTCCAGCAGTAATAGAGAAAAATGCAAGGGGTGCCTCTCCCAAGTAGTTTGATTTATGCTTAGAAAGGCCCAGGATTGTTCTGCATCCAGGAGCAGGTTTGGGGGTTATAGATCACTTCATGTCCTCCTCTGTGCAGTCAGCTGTCTGGGCCCTTGGACCACTATCAGAAGCTTAAGCTGCTGTATTGTTTGGTTTGTTGGTTTTTTAGCTGCCTATATGTGATTAACAGAACAACAGTTGTTCTGGATTTGAACTTGTTTCCCCACCAGTGTTTGGCAGACACTTTCTAGGGAAGTGTCCTTGATTCAAAGATGCGGGAAGGTCATGACCCTGCCACCTGTCTTGGTAGGTGTCTGTCTGACTTACACAGGGCTACATTTTGCTCACACTTCCAGTCTTTTAAGTTCCTTTTTTCACTTTTTTCACTGCATTAGAGCCCTTCAAGATAGTATTTTCTCTTTGCGAAGGTATTTCAGCTTTGTACCAGGACAGCTGGTGCTGAGTCCTTCAAACTGCTTTCATTTCACCACTTTTTACAGGCATTAAATGATGGCTGAGGTGATGACCCTCTTTTATGGACAGCCAACATCCCATGGGGCTTGTTGTTGTCAGTCAGTGCACCAGCCATCCCAGCCCAGAGCTGAGTTGCCTTTACACGCAATTGCCTGTTTTACATCTGAGGAACTTTTGGCTGTTCTTGCTGCTGTGCCACATGCTGTGGGTTTGTTTCCCTGTGTCCTTTGAGTTCCCTAGCTCTCCTCAGAGAGAGAGAGTTTTTCATGTGTTTCTCTGGGTGGCAGCCAGCCCTTCAGCTGGTTTTTGGAGGCATTTTGAAACAGTGTGTCTCCAGAGCAAAGTAACTGAAACTCATATGGGTGCTTTGTGTGTGGTCATAAGAGGTCCTGGCTGCCCAGCCCAGTCTGTCTGCAGATCTTCCCTGACCACTGGAGCTCTCCACCAGGTGCTGCTGGTATTAGCAGCAAGCACCTCCTGCTGACCCATTGGCTGCTGCCTAACACCCACCTCTCCCTTCTCCCCAGGTGTATCTGTGACATCCAGTAATACAGGTGTGCCGGATATCTCGGGCTCTGTCTACTCCAAAACTCAGGTTAGTGTCTGTGAGTGCTTCCTGCATTGCTGGGGATGAGAAGCCAAGCTCTGAGACAGCCTCCCTGGGCAATGAAGTCTCTTCCCCTTTGATCAGTCAGCCAGGGCGTACGGAAATGCTTGACCTTTCCCAACTTACAGCTATTCAAGCCCAGAAAGAGCCATAGGAGGAGACTTTATCCGTTCTTTGTACCATATGCTGACTCTGGGCCTGCGATGTGTAGAGGTGGGGAGGGGCACACTGCCAGCCAGGCTCACAGCTCTTATTCTGCTGTTGGCATCTCCTTCTTAGCAATCCTTCGAGAAGCAGGGATTTCACACTGGAACCCCAGCAGCCTCCTTCAACCTGCCTTCAGCGCTGGGCAGCGGCGGCCCCATCAACCCCGCAACAGCAGCGGCATACCCCCCCACCCCTTTCATGCACATCCTGACCCCACATCAGCAACCTCACTCGCAGATCCTCCACCACCATCTGCAGCAGGATGGGCAGGTAAGCAATGCCCCTGGCACCTCAGCCCTTGCTGGGGTATCTCCTAGAGCTCTTGCTCCCCCTTTACTTCCCTGGTCCCTCTCTCCCTCCCTGCCTCCCTACCTCATGCTCTGCGACGGACACATGCAGTGACATGCACATGCTCACACCTGCACATACACACAGGGCTGGTAAGAGGTTGAGGTGAGAAGGAAGGCCTGGGGTGCGCTCTGCCAGGGTGGGTAGTCAGCATAACCCCCCTGCTGCCAGGCTGCACCAAATGTGGCCAGGTAGTGCCCCCTCATGCAGACACATCTGGGGCACCCTGACCTCCCCTATCCTCAGAGGGGCAGCTCTGCAGGCCAGCACCAAAGGGGTTACTCGCCATAGCCACGACCACCCTGCAGGAGCTTTCAGGTTTAACCATGGATTTCTATTGTCATAGTTTGTCCCTTTATTTTACATATCCTGGTACTGCAACAGCTTCCATATTTGCAGATGATACTGTGCTGCCAACGCCAGCAGGAAGATCAGGTAATGAACTCTCTGAAAATGCATTGCACTTGCCCTGGGCTCTGCCCCTGCCCCTAAGGCTCCCCAGGATCACATCGCCCCTTCCTTCTACCCCATGGCCCTGTGAGGCGAGGAGGCCCTCAGTCAGTATGTGCACACACACACACCCCCGCGCGCAGACACAACCCGCACCGACCCTTTCCCGTCTCCTCTCTCCCTGCTGCTCAGCCGCCAGCACAAGTTGCCTATGGCCCTGTGCACTGCTGGCCTGGAGCAAGGTGTGGAGCCAAGGGAGGGTGCCGGGGCACGGATGGTGCAGCTACAAGGTGCTGGAGGCAGCCCCTGCCCCAGTGCCAGGGAGCTCAGCTGGGCTGAGGTGGATCAGTGGCTGCCAAGGAGCTGTTGCCCAGAGCACCTGGCCAGGGCTGTCTTCTGGGGCCAAGGCATGCCAGTGTTGCCCTGTGGAGTAGGCTGGGGTGGTTCCCCTGCATTCACCACCCGCTTCTCCTTCTGCCCTTTCCTGCAGAGCGGCTCCGGGCAGCGCAGCCAAGGCAGCTCCATCCCCCAGAAATCCCAGGCCAACAAGTCTGCCTACAACAGCTACAGCTGGGGTGCCAACTGAGGCCGGGCCCCCTTGCCACCACTTGCTTCCGGAAGAGAATCCCAGTGACCCCGATGATGAGGAAGGATCCCAGGGAGGAGAGAACCCTGCGGCGGGGAGCGCCCGGGCCCCCAGCCCCGGCAGGGCCCTGCAGGGCAGGCCGCAGGCACCTCTGCGTTGTCTGTCTTCAGCCACTTTCCTGTTGTATGTAATATAGAATTTGTATTTTTTTCTTTTTTTTTTCCTTTTTTTTTTTCTCTCTCTCCGCATTCAGATCTGAACCGTTTGCCGTAGGGGCCTTTTTTGGTTTTTACTCCTTTCTATCCCCTCTCCCATTCAGCTGCCCCAGAATCTCTCAGATCCAAAGGAGTGGAAGCTGCGAGTCGCCTACAGCAAACCCCCTTATTATTAGGATTAAGACCAGTAATTGATATGAGCAGCATTGTAAGATTAATTAGTTGAAGTGTTTTTTTTGTACCGTGTTCTAAATTTAATGGATAAATGTGTCTTGTATATAAAAACAAAAACCCCATGCTGTCCTCCAGTTCTCTCATTTCTCCCCCACCCCACCGAGGGGTCCCCCTGGTATTTTATGTTCTCCATCTGCGTCCCTCCATCCTCATGGGCCCAGAGTGCAGGTCTTGCCCTGCTTGCACGCTGTAAGTATCTTCTGCTTTTGGGTTGGGGATTTTTTATTTTCGTTTTGTTTTTTCCTTTTTTTTGTTTTATTTTGTGGGGTTTTGGTTTGGTTTTTTGGGGTTTTGGTTTGTTTGGTTGGTTTTTTTCTATGCAGTCCAGATCTTGTATTTTTCAGTTCCACCTGATCCCTTCAGCTGCAGCCCTGAGTGGGGATTTACTGAAGAGAATAAAGATCACAAAGTGATGTGTGTATTTTTTCCACCTTCTCAGCCTCATTTCCCTATTTTTGGTGCAGGGGGTGGGCAGCCCTGGACAGTGGGGACAGCACTTCCCCCACTCCTCCCCAGCTTCTTGCTAGTGTTTTTGTCCCCTCCTTTTGTGGATTTTTCCTTTTCCCAGCTGCAGCACTGGGCAGCAGGATGCTAGCACAGGGATAATGCCAGTCCTACCCCTCCCTTCTCTAAGACCCTCACCCTTCATTTCTGCCTTCTACTGTGGCCTTATGTCCCCACTCCTCTGGTGCTGCTAGTCCTCCTTTTGGAGGTTGAGGGGTGCTCTCCCCAGCCCCCTCCTCCCCACGAGGTCATCGGGACGGGCACGGGAGGGTGGTCACAGGTGTAGGGGAGGACAGTGACACCACTCGTGCGGCAGGAAGCGAGGCCTGTCCCTGCTGAGCTGCCCTTGACCCTGCGCTCCCCCTCAGCCTCCTCGCTGCAAGGTAAGGGGCTGGCGGGTTGGCGGGTCCCTGGGTGGGAGCAAAGTCGGAGCCCTCCTGTGCTGTGTGGGCTGGTGGGGGAGCGGCAGGGTTGAGATGGACTCATGGAGCTCAGCTGCGGCCACAGAGAAGGGCTGTAGGAGCACAGGTGTCGTCGGATGAAGCCCCGTACGTCGCCAGCCGTCCCCCGCCGCTTCCGGCAGCACCCTCCCCCACGGGGGGCCCGGGACACACTCCCCGGGGTAGCTCGTGCGACCGGACAAGGGGCCCTGCGCCTGGGGCGATCAGACGGGGAGGGCTCCGGCCCATGCTGGTTTCGAGGGGCCCCCGACGGAGCCCGAGGAGGACACGGGACGGGCCCGCCGCCACGGCGCCTCGCGAGAGCCGGCGGCGCTTTACGGCCGCGGCACTTTGCGGCAGCGCGACCCGGGCGCGGCGGCGGGGCGGGGGAGCGGGGCCCGCAGGGACCCGGAGCGGGATGAGCTTTTTTGACCTGTTCCGCGGCTTCTTCGGGTTCCCGGGACGGTGCAGGTAACCGGGGTCCCCCCGTCCCCGCCCGCACACACCCCGTCCCTCTNCCCCGGGGCCCACTGTTCCGCGGCGCGGCGTGGGAGGAGGAGGAGGAGGATGGCGGCCCGTCCATGTCACAACCCCCCCAGGACTTCGGATTCAACGCTGGCTCGTCCCGAGGCACCTTCGACGAGCTATTCCGGGACATGGGCGAGCTCCTAGGCGTCTTGAGGGGGTTCTGGGCTGAGCCCCAGCAGCCTTTCGGTGGGTACGGGAAGGGCTGAGTGAGACTCTTCAGGTCGCTCAGAGCCTCTCGGCCTGACTGACACCTTTTGCTGCCCAGAGCCCGCCCTGCCCAGCCCCGGTGAAGGCAGCACAAGGCGACCGCTGCGGGACTCGATGCTGAAGCACCCGGAGAGTCCCCCTGCCAGTGCGGCCCCGGGAAGCTCCGGGGATGCCGGCGATCTGGCCCTGCCATGGAGACCCTTCTTAGGGGTGGGTGAGGGGTCTGGGCTCTGCCTCCCACAGGCTCAACGGTGGTAGCCAGCTCTGTGCTGTTGCAGTATTGCCACAGTGTCGTGCTTTGCCTTCCGTCACTGGCATCAGTTGTACATGGCTTTGTCTTGCAGCTGGAAGATGCTCACCGGGTTCCTCCTGGCCTCAAGGAAGATCAAGGTGGGTGCTGGGAGCAGGGGCTGGGGGCTTCTGCACTCCCTGCTCCACCTGCCTGTGCTGCCAAAGCCTCTGGGGCATATCCCGATGCTGTGGCCACCATCTTGCATCTCCCTTCAGACCTGGACTCCCAAGTATCCTCTGCGGGGCTTGGGACCATCCTGAGACCCAACGAGTCCAAGTCCCACTCTTACTTCCAGAGTGTCTCTGTCACCAAAGTGACTCTTCCTGATGGGGTGAGTGCCCCTGCTGGTACAGCAAAGCTGTGGGAGACCTGGGGACACCATCCTGGTGGCTGCGGGAGTCTCTTAGGGCTTGGCACTCTGCACAGGCCGTAGAGGAGCGCCGCACTGTGCGGGACAGCCAGGGCCGCTGGGAGACAACAGTGACACACCGGAAGGGGGACCAGGCCTTCATCACCACTACCAAGGAGGATGGGCAGAAGCAGGACTACCGGGAGGAGGTGGTCAACATGGATGACCGTGAGTGGGGGTCTGGGGAGGATGCAAGGAGTGGACAAGGGCCCCACTGAGGGAGTTCTCTCTGCCCTCCCAGAGGAGCTGGCACAGTTTGCTGGCACATGGCTGCAGCAAGATGAGTTTCATGCTGCCAACCTGAGTGACCCCTCATCTGCGCTGGGCAGTTTCTTCCGACGCTGGTTCTCGAGCTGGTAGCTGTGCCCAGTCCTGACTGAGCAGCCCATATGTGTGACAGGTGCATGCTGGGGGAACCCTGGGCTTGCCAGGCCTGGAAGAGCAGGTAGTGGGCAGCAGCCTCTTCTCATCACCTCTTTTTGTTGTAGATGGATCAGATCTTGCTGGGAAGTGGTGCCTGGGCAGGAGGCTGCACCTGGCTCTGCAGCACTACAGAGCCACAGGGACCCCTGTGGGGGCCAGGCATATGTGTGTACAGAGCAATAAAGTCTATTTATGCTAAATGGTGACCTTCCATGCTCCTTCAGACTGGATATCTCATGCGTTTGGAGGCAGATTCCCCCTGTCCACCAGGATGACAGTGGGGGCTGCCTCAGGGGTGCAGGTGGTTGACAGGCTCCTGTGCTTGCACTGCTCCCTTCTTACCTCCCTCTCCCATTTCCCTGCCTGATGCTGTGCTAATGCCTCGCCTGGGCCACTCTTGAGGGCCTGGCCCAGACCAGAGGCCTTTCCAGGGCCTCTTTATTACTGTTGACTGCAAGTATGGCTTGGGCAGGGATGTGGCAGAGATAAAGGGAGTTCCTAGCCAGGAAATACATGTACCTTCTCTCCTGAGTGAGGTCTTGACTCCTCATGGCCACTTGGGGATCAGTGTGCTCCCACTTGGCCTGGCCCTCCTAGGGTGCAGCACTGTCACAAGGTGTCCCTGGCCCCACACAGGACTCTGGTCCCTGCCAGGCGTCTCCCTTGGTGCAGCCATGATTGGTTTAAAGTCTGCACATGATCACCCACCTGGCTCTGGGCTCATAAAACCTCCTGTGAATGAGACATCTACACCACTCTCACTGCTGCCACTGCTGCCACTGCTGCCCCTGCCCGCTCGGCACGATGGGCACTGCTTCTTTCTTGACAAGGGCCCGGGGTCTGCTCCGCATCCGGAATCAGCTGGTGCGGGAATGCCTGGCTGAGCTGCTGGCCACCTTCGTGCTCATTGTAAGCAAGGCATGCAGGTGGGCTGGGGGGGGTGGGTTGTCATGTGGGTGGGACAGGGCTGACGGTGGGGTGGTGGCAGGTGGCAGGGGTCCCAGGGCTTTGTTGCTTATCTCTTGGGGTTGGAGGGGTTTGGGGCTGTGCCACACTCAAATGTGCAACTCAGCACTGCCTGTCCTTCTACTTGGACCCTGTTCCCACAGCATGGTCCGCCCTTGTGCCATGGCTCTGGTGCAATTGGGGTGTGGTGCTGGGCAGTGTGTGCCTCGATACCTCCTGCCTCAGAGCAGGCAATGTCTGGGGCTCTGGTGTTGTTGTTAGCATTGGGCTGCATCCCACGATGGTAAATGGTGTCCCTGGGGCTATGTTGTGGCACCTCTTCCTGAACACCTCCCACAGAAAGCAGTTTATTTATCTGCTTATAATTTGGTTGTTTTGACATCAAAACCACAAGCGAGGACAGTAGCCACCTCCCTGCCCAGTCCCCGTCTGCTGTCCAAGTATTGGGGAGCAAAACCAGGGGGGCAGCACCAGCATAGCCCTTGCCTTGCTGCCCTGCAGTATCAGTGATGGGAGGGTTTCAGCACAAGACCACCAGGGCTGAGGTGGGGCTACATCCCTCTTCTCCAGACAATCACCCTAAGCAGCGCTGCACAGAAGATCACCTTCTTTGAGACGAAGGGGAACATCCTCACCAGCTACCTGGGAGGTGCCCTGGCTGTCATGGTGGGCGTCTACACGGCAGGGGGAATCTCTGGTGAGACAGAGGAAGGGGTCCCAGCTCTTGCTATTCCCTGGCTCTGAGTCCCCCAGGACCCTCCACTCCCAGCCCTTCTCCCTACTCCATTGCAGGGGCCCACATGAACCCGGCATTCTCCTTAGCCATGTGCCTGATTGAGCAGTTTCCCTGGTGGAAGTTTCCCATCTTTGTGGTTGTGCAGACCTTGGCATCTTTCGTATCTGCTGGAGCTGTTTACATCCTCTACTATGGTATGGGGGAGCAGCATTGGGCAAGGGAACCCCACGGTGATGCTGGGGTGGCCAGGCTTATGGACATGCTCTGCCTCTGCCCCCAGATGCCATCTGGCACTACAGCAATGGGACCCTTACTGTCTCTGGCCCCCGAGAAACTGCCTCCATCTTCGCTACCTACCCAGCTGACTACATCTCCATCACCAATGGCTTCTTGGACCAGGTGGCTGTCACTGTCAGCTCCCCCAGCCCCTTCAATCCCCAGGGTGCTGAGCTGCTGTGTTGTCCTCACAGGTGATTGGCACAGGGGTGCTGATAGTGGGTGTCATGGGCCTCATGGACACCCGCAACAAGCCTGTCCCCAAAGGCCTGGAACCAGTGGTTGTGGCTCTCTTGGTGCTCTCCATTGAGTGCTCCATGGGGGCCAACTGTGGCTGCCCCCTGAACCCTGCGCGGGACATTGGGCCCCGGCTCTTCACCTATCTGGCAGGTTGGGGCCCAGAGGTCTTCAGGTGGGTAGAGGGAAGGGGGCAAGATGGGGATGGCAGGGATGATCCCCAGCTGACCCTATCCTGTCCTCAGCAGGGGCAATGGGTGGTGGTGGGTGCCACTGGTAGCACCACTGCTGGGGGCCGCCGTGGGCACATCCCTGTACCAGGTCTTTGTGGCTTTCCACTACCCGGAGGAGGACAGCGAAGTCCTGGCGGAGCAGGGCTCCATCGTTCTAGTCAACACCACCATCGACCCAGATATTGGGATATCGCCCAAGGAGGAGGACACTGGGGAGACAGTGTCTGCCGAGTATCCCCCATCACCATGCACCAGCAGCACAGTCTCCCCCACAGTCCCTGTCACACCATTAAAGGAGTCCTGAGGGCACGGTGTGTCTTGTCTATGGACATGGGGATGCAGGGATATGGTGGAGGCCATGGTCCCCAGCCCCCAAGGGGAAAACCAGCCAGGCCTGGCTGCAGGGGGACCCCAGCCTGGGGGACACGTGCTGCTAGTGTTGCCCCACTGGGATCTGGGGCTGTCACCGGGACCCCGGCGCTGCCCCCTGGCAACCCATGGGGCTGTCTCTGGCCCCCAGGACTCACACGGCTCCCCGGGACGCCCTGGAGCCGCCCCGCTGGCCAGGACGCCGCCGGGGTTGCAGTCTGGGCCACCCCCCGCGGCCGCGCTCCGCCGCTTCCCCGCGCCCCCCACCTCACTTCCGCCGCCGACCGGCGCCGCCGCGGCCATGGGGAGCTGAGGCGGCGGCAGAGGCAGCGGCC
>WAAG01049070.1:5067-17471 GCA_013390105.1 Tichodroma muraria | reverse complement strand
TGGGAGAAAAGTATCTTAGTGTTTTGTCAGTAGTGTTGGGATCCTCAGTGTGCTCATGACATGGGTCAAGGTTGGAGAGAAAGGAAATAGAGAAAGAAGCTGAAGTTGCGCCCTCATGAAGTAAAAGCAGGCTGCAGAGTATTCTAGCACTTGAAAACGAACAAGTTTGTGCTGCAGTTTAAGTCCACCAAAAGTAAGGCTACATTCAGAGACTGTAAATTTATTGATTTAAGTCTTAAAGTGCCACGGTGTCTGTTTTTTAATTTGTCCTCCGTGCAGACAAGAGCTCATGTGAAATTCGACGTAGCTATTCTCAAATTTTGTGTTTTCAGTGTGATGCTAAGATTTACATCTGCCTAGATTTTGGCAGGGTGTAGATGGAGAATGCAGTGCATTTATTATCTGCTATGAAAGCTACGTGTATTTTACTATCTCTGTTTTAGCAATAGAAATTTCAAAATGAATTCAAGTTTTCTTTGTGATCTCAGTGAGATTGCCATTTACTCATTTGTCTATTTCTTCTTCAAGATTATGGGTAGGGGCTTCATGGAGAGGAAGTCCATAAACCTTTCCTGTGGTTAAGTACTTTGTTTTATCTTGGGAAATTCTACTGATAGTGCTTGACATTTCTGTGAATAAAGATTCTTCTCAAGGTCTAATTGGGTGGAGTTTGTATTGGAACAAATAACCATATCTTTGCTTTTTTCATTTGGTTGGTTGGGGTTTTTATTTGGTTGGTTTTGGCTTTTGTGGTTTTTTTGCTGTTTTGGGGTTTTGTAAATATAGAAAAATAAACTATTTAAATGCTGGTTTCACTGTCTTGTATGTTTCAAAATTAAGAATAAAATTGCATTTTTTGTCCTTTTCTTAAATATGACAATAAAAAGAGTCAGAGGTAAAGAATATGTGAGCCTTGTGTTTATTTATGGGTGTATTATATTTCTGTGTAATTAATTTATGGATGAGCTAACAGCCACTTCTTTTACTTGCTTACTTAGTAAGACGGTAGAGAATTATTAAGCTTAAATCTCAAGTATTTACAACCTAAATGAAAAAGTAATATAAAACCTATCTTGCTTAAAGTCACTATGTCTTGTCCTCAGAGCATGCTCTGAGCCTCATGAATGTTTCAACCAAAAATAGGTTGTTTACAAGAGCACTCTGAATTAGTAATTATTGTTTGAGCTCTCTGTACAGTCAGTAAACAAATTAGCTGTTGGATTTCACTCATAAACAGCTTTTTTTAAGCACCAGTTTTAACAGTCAAGAAATGGAACTTCGGAATATCAAAAGTCACATTTTTATTAAAATTTTTAGCTTTAGTTTGGGTTTAATTTTTCAAAATACTATTTTTCACGTTTTCCTCTATTTTCTAATTAATGTGGTAGTTGAAATTAGTTAAGCATAAATTTTCAAGAAATAAATTTGTTTTCAAATATCCATATCCTGCTTTCTCATCATCTTCATTTTTTTTCATCTGTTTTAAAACAAATTTAAACTTCTCATTAAATGAAGTACTTTCTTGGTGTGTTTATCAGGAAACTACTTCACACACATCTCTTACCTGCAGAGAGAGCAGAAAACAGCAGCATGTGCTGAATAGTTTCCTATTATGACTATGGAAGTTGGAAGTAAGTCCAGAATTGTGCTGCTTTGGTCCATAACTTGAAGAAATTTAGTATAGAGGACTAGTCCCTTTTTTGCTTCTCTGTGCTTTAAGAAAAAAAGAAAAGGAAAGCATATGAATGCTGTGTTTTATAAATTAACTACAAGTAGTATAAAATTTGGCTATTTCAAGACAAATACTTTGTCATGTCTCACCATTTATCACTGTTTCAGAAGTTGAAGGAACCACTGCAACAGGAATTACTTAGTTTTGTATCACTGCACTTGTAGATTGGAATGTTTGGAAACTGATAGCAAACAGGATACAGATTTTCATGGTGTTTGCATATTTGCCTAAATTATTCTGTGCAGGTAACTAATCTGTCTTCCAAGTGGTTGGCTAAGCTTTATATTCAGACCTAGGAAGTTCTGTTGGTTATTAAATACGTTGGAAAAAAAAAAAGAAAATAAAAATTGGCCTATTAGTATATTGTCTAAGAGAAAAACTAAAAGGGAGGACCAAATTCTAAGTTACGTTAATATTTTAATGCACCAATACTTGGCAGGTTATTTGGATGTGATTATGGTACTGATATAAATGCATAGCAAGTTTATCTTGAAGAATGAATACCAAAATCTCACTGGCCAATCTGAATGACTCAAAAAACAAACCAGCCCTGCTACTTTTGTGTTTCAGTGCTTGTGAAAATTAATCCAAGTTTCTTGTAACTGATAAAATGAAAATTTTATAACATTGCTTCTAATGGAATTAGATCACATCGTCATATTCCACTAGAGAGCAGCATTTTCTTTTGAGAGAAGAGGTGTTGGGTGGCTTCTTTATTGTTTTCTATTAAAAATGGGGGTTTTGCAATATCAGAACTGAAATGTAACTGAGAGGGAAAGTTACCTGTTAAAATCATGTACATGAGGAAGGAGATAAAGGGGCTGTATTTTCTTGAGAAAGAGAAAGCAGAGTCCACATATGATTTTTCATTAACTATTGAAATTTTCACTTGCATATCTTTTGTCTATCTGGCTTCATAAACAAACAAAAAGCAGTACTTAAGTAAAGGCTATAGTCATTCCTAAAAGAATGTCATGAGTTGCTCCTGGAAAACGATGGTAGAGTGAATCTGCAGTGAGTGGGGACATGCCTTTTTCAGCAGCTTTTTCCATGCAGCCGAGCTTGTTGCAATCTGCATTCAGTCTCTCCAGTGGGCGCTCAAATCCAGCTCCGAGAGCCGCTCTGAAGCGTGAAGTTCTGGCAGCTGGCTCGGCGGTGTCTGACATCCTTCAGCTGCTGCAGAACTCCAAGGCAAGGCTGCATTTGAAACATTTGAAGGTGATGCTGATCGATGCAAGAAACCAATGGTTAGGACTGGAAATAATATGAAGCAGGTGGTCTTCTCTGTGTATAGACAGCTGAAACCAGCACGATTTATGAAAGATGACTTCTACTTGAATGTCTGGAAGCTACAAGGGTGCCTGTAGTTTGTTAGTTCCTGTCAGATTTGTGACTCAATTCACAGTGGTAAGAACCTGGCATTGCCTGGCTGTGCTTAGGGCTTCTGTGGGCCCTGAGCTGCTCTGACACTGCATTGCCTTATCCACCACCATTACTTCTGTGTGTGCCAGATGGTAAAAGGTGTTTCTTTGCCCAAGGAGTGTGTCCTGTGAGTCCAAGCCTTCAGGATCAGGAATAACTGCATGTTCCTTTTGGAAGCAAGGACAGTAGATAGGACTGATGTACAGGAATATGGTAGTTTCTGCAGGTGTTGAGGATAGAGGGAAGAAAGCTGAAAAGACAGGACATGCAGAAATAAGCAAATGTGTATGGAAACAGAATAGAAATTCCAATCTGCTTGGGAAAGAAACAGAGATGGCAACTGGGTAAAGTGATGCATAAAGTGATTCATAATTTTTTTAAGGAGTCCTAGTGAAGTAATGGAAATAGCTGGTTTAAGCACAGGTATTCTTTCATTCCTGAGAACTAGGATTTTGTCTTTTGTCTTGGGGGTTGGCTATGGCAAATAGCCAATCCCCAGGACAGTTTGGGAGTGGCTATGACAAATTATAGTTAAATCATCATTCATTTTGTAGATGACTGTTAATAATGAGCAATAACTCTGAATTAATTCCTTCAGGTATTATATCTGTTTAATTATAAAGCTCTTTGAACCAGCTGTGCATAATTACAGCTGCTGAACTACAGTGATTGCTACTGTTAAGTGTAAAAACTGCTGTTCCTGATGTGTTCTGGTACAGCTTATGTGAAAGATTGTAGCTATAATTAGCAGGCAAATAGTAATCTTTTAAAATGTGTTGATACCTGCAGTTAGATCAGAAATATTCCTAGAAAATCCTTAGCTGAGGTGTTTTTAATAATATGTAAGTTGTGGTACTGGGACAAGAGACAGAAATTACATCAATTACATTCCTTTCATTGTGTCTCTGCCTAGAAGAGACGTGACAACATCTATGAAGAGCAGATGGGTAATTCAAGCAAGTCTTTGAAGGAAAACTATTCTATGTAGGTTTTCCTGTTGCTGCTGTTGTTCATAGCACTGTGGTGGCAGACATTCATTGCGAACTGTCTTAATTTTTATGTTGGTTTCTGAACCAGATAGGGTGGAGGAATCTTAGTCCATGGGTAAAAGAGGACATGGAGGTGCCTCTCTCACTGTGGCTTTCAGGGTGCACAGAAAGCTGGAGTACCCCTCAACATTTCATACCAAGTTGTTTCGCCTCCATGATAGAGGTGCTTTGTCAGGTGGAGGCAGTGTTGGCCAGAAATGAAGCTGTTGCAAAAGCAGCAGATACCTGGATTATTAACCCCAGGCATATTATTCTCCTTCTTGTGGAAGTGTAGGTTGGTTGCTAAATCTTTTGATACATATGACAATTTTCTCAGTGGGCATCCCTTTTAAATGTTAAATTGTGTAGCTTTTTAAAAGCAAAATAAAATTAATTGCCAAGAAATGCAAAAGCAATAGTGAAATTGTGCTGGTAAACTTCACAAGTCCCAGAAAATGTCAGAATTAGTTGTGAGACTTTGAAATTACTTTTCTTGATTTATTATTCCAGGGTTTGCTGGTTACTGGGAGTTGATTAGTGCGGTGTGATTCATCCTGATGTGTCATAGGCAGGAGATTCTTTGGCTCAGGTTGATTGACAGCATCCCCATGGTAAACTGCTGATGGTGTTTGGAGTGGTGAGGATGGCTCTGGCCATGTCATGGTGCAGGCTGGAAGCAGGGGCAGTGTGTGACTTGTTTGTGTAGGGCACAGTGAGTAGGGGATCTCTTTCATGGGAAGGAAGGATACACCTCACCCTTACTCTGCCCTGATCCCTGCACTTTTCCAATTCAATGATGCTAAAATGTCTGCTGCATGTGTAGGTACCTTGACAAGCCCACACAGTAACTTGCTCCCTTTTCCCATATGCCAATCTTACAGATCTTCCACTCAAGCAGGTATTTTCCAGTTACATCAGGGACTTTCCTTAAACTTTTATTTTTCAGAAGATACATAGTTCTTCTGACTTATGCTACTGCTGTGCATTTTTTAGTTCCCTTCGCATTTATTTCTGTCTCCTTGTCCTTATTTCTCCCCGAGATTCCTCCCTTCTGGACCCGTAGTGACTGTCACTGCTGGTGACACTGCTTCCCTGCAGCAGTGCTATGTCAACCATACTGTGCCACTGGCTGGATTCCGCTCAGCCATGCAAGGTTACCGTGAACACTTGCCTGGAGGATAATTAAACCACTCAAGGAAGAAACATCTCCTCAGCACATCTGGATGTGGAAACCTACTGCCATCAAAATTACAGCTATAGTCAAGTAACTTTTGAAAAAAAAAATTACCTTATTATGTAAGGTAATATATTTGTACTTTAACTGAAATGAAAGGCATCCCTGTTACTTGTGGCTCTTTGTAAGCACTAAAAACTGTATTCAGGCCTTTAGATCTCCACTTACTTTGTCTTTAGCCTGTTTCTGCTTTCTTCTCCAGCTTTTCTACTTAGGTGGCAAAAATGTCTTCTCCCTTGCCTGTGTTTGTATGTATTCTCTTGAAAATAAGTGCGGGGAAGGATGAACAGCACAGCAGCTTGGGAAGTAGCTGGCAAATGTAGAATCAGTTAACTGTTGCTGCCACAGACTTATAAGACCTGGGGAAATCTTTAGACTCTCTGTACTTTAGATTCAATCTCTTAAAGACTATTAAATTAGAATAGCCTCTCCTGAGTGGTATGGTTGCGAGAGGAGATGATAGGAGCATCAAGGTGAGTGAACAGGACTATGCTTGTGAAAACATACATGTTATAAGGATTACTTAGTAAATAACATTGCCAGGATGTGGGGATTAAACAATGTGATTAGCAAGCATCTGCTGTATATAGTTCTTTTCATTCTTCCAAAGAAAGGCTAGTAGTTGGTGCTCTTGAAATCAGCTGCAAGACAGACGCTGACTTCAGCTGGAAAAGGAGAGGGCAAAGCAGTGAAACTCTTGGCTACCATTAATGCTCTTGGAAGGGTGGGGTGGCAGCTCTGAAGGTGAGTTAAGGGAAAAAAATCCTGAAAGTACAAGTAGCCCATGGTAAAAAGGATAATATTTGGCTTGCCTTGCTGATGAAGTGTATTTATCCTTCATGGAATATCCCTAGCAGATTTGGAGACTTTTTATTTCGGTTATTCTTTTGCACAGTCTTTTTATTACCAAACTGGGGCTTAATCCAAGTCCCAAGGAAACCAATTAGAGAACTCAGCAGAATTGGATGAGCTTTGATATATGCATTATATTAAATATTTCTATCCATCAAACTCCCACCAGTTAACGCATCCTTATAAGTTTCAAACAGTTGAACAACGCTTCTCTAAACATCATTGCTGCAGACTTGATTCACAAAGAATCATTTTAACCTAAATCCTTTTTAAGGCTTCCATGCTGCTCAGGACTTGGTCTCAGATGTTTCTCCTCATTCTGGGCCATGTTGGATATGCTCTTTCCATTTAGTATCAAGGTGGGGGTTTTCTGTTTGTTTTGGGAGTTGTTTGTTTGTTGTTCAATTCTGAAAAATATTGGTATTTATAAGAATTTAAGTTCTAAATTTTTTTGTGCCATTTTACTTTTAAAAATACTACACTTGAACTGTTGAATGATTAATTTTTACCTTTGTGTTATACAGGGGGAAAATACAGATAAGTTGAAGATCTGTAGTTCATTTTAAACTGGATAACCAAACCTTGCAGAAGCTGGTAATGCAGCTGCCACTGTGCCAAGCTGAGACATTATTTCATTCTGGAAATTTCTGATGCCTTTCCCATCCCTCCAAGGCATGTGGGCTGAAGCAGAGACTGTAGTACTTCTGCCTTTCAAATGAGAGTGTAATTTAGGAGTTACTTCATTTCACATTTTCAGAACTGATTTTAGTTAAGTCCAGTATTTTTGTCACTTTAAATACCGTTCAGTCTTAGGTTTCATCTTGGTCCATGGTCTGCTTTGTCTGAGCAAATTGACTACAGCAAGTTTCACAAGGTTTCTATTTGACTTTATTCTCACTTGGATCCCAGTGTTGTGTTTTCCTCCTACAAAAATAATTTCCCTCTCCTGCCCAAGGAATATCCTGCAATCTTAAAAGTAAAAGTTTCTTCTGAAATCAGAAGCATACTGAATTTATGCAGTCTTTATGTAAACAGAAATCCATGTATCACTGTCAAGTGGCAGTTCAAGTCTCAGCTATGAGTATGATACATGATTTGCTGCAAGTCCAGCATATTTTTCAACGTTCTGACCATCTACCTTTGTCTAGTTTTCACAAGCATTTGTAAAACTCTGCAAGATTTATGAAAGTACACTAGAAATGCTTCTCCTGTATCATAAACCAGGTGAATTCAGAATGCTAGAGCATTTATTATGAAGCAATAATAATCCCCTCCAGCTTCCTATGATCCTGTTTATCTTCTTCCATGTATGAGGAGCTTTTGCAGTCCAACACATCTGAGTGTTGGTCTGTTCTCAAATATGGATCTGCTGGGTTCTGGGATTTTTTTGGGAAATGGGCTGCCACCTCTGTTATCCCCTTGGCTTAAGCATTGCAAAATCGATGAGCTGTGGGATGAGCTCTTCATGCATGTCTGGAAAGACAGGTGTTGCATGGTATCTGGAGAAAAAGAGAGAACCACACTTGCATGCACACCTGTCTCAGTTTTCTCAGGGAGCTCTTTGAGCTTGGACTAGAGATACCTGGACTAGCCTGGAATTTTCTGGGAATATTGACTTTTCTGGGGCCATTTTGTTTGAGTTCAGTTGTGCCACGATCAAAGCACTGCCCCTAGAGTGCCTGGAAAACTTCCTTTGTAATTGACGTGGATTCAACTCTTAAACCCTTGTACATCAGTGAGCAGGGCAGCTACTTGCTGTTAAAAGTACATATGTAATTCTTAGCAGAGCTGAGAGATAGAACATAAGGAAATACCTTTGCTTCTTCAAGAGCCTTTGGATTCAAATCCAGTTTGAAAATACTCATTGCTGACAGAAAACCCATGAAGATGGTGAAAATGTGCTGAGGCATTCTCTGGGATCTTTACTATTATATTTGACTATCTTCTTCAACTGCAGTTTGGGTTTTCTTCTTACAGGCTCCCAGTTTGTGCATAGCTTGTTTATATAAGTTGCCCGTAGATGTTTAGGGCACCCATTTGCTTTTATCTCCCTGTTAATGCTAAAAGAAGTAAAAGCAAATGATTGGTATAAATAATCTCTTGCCTTGACTTGAAAAGTGACCTAGAAACTGAATGAATAACAAACTGCAAGCAACAGCTTTGAAAGGGGCTGTTTAACATCTGCTTGCTTATAGAAGTTAACCACATCACAAGCCAACCTAGTCTCCCAAAGAAAATTAAATCACGCCCCTGCTCTGTTCTAAGCAGATGGGTACTTGGGATTTGCTTGCAGAGTGTCTTCCCTACAAAAGCTGAGATTCTTATGCCCCTGCAGCATCGCCACCAATGTGCCTCCATAGGGTTTCTGGTTTTCTTTTGCTGCTGTTTTTGGAAGCCGTTGTCTGAGAAACAGAAGTGATTGTGTGTATTCACAGCTCCAGGAGGAGACAATATACCTGACTTTTTCTTCTCCCCCTCTCACCCCAAACAAACAAACACCCTTCCTGCTAGCTATTCTGCCCTTGATGAAGGCCTTTTCTTTCTCTTTTAACAAGTTGATTAAATAAAATAAATTTTTTATTTGCTTTTTGAATAGGCCAGGGGGGATCTAAAAACTTTAGCAAACAGAGTGTTTTCTTTCTGTTGAAGCTTGTTGAAGCTGACTGAAATAACTGTCTCATTTTCTTCATTTTAATTTGCCCAGAGTGGGAAAAGACCATAATAATTTTTATCTGAAAACTGCCTAGTGCAGTACAAGAGGTAGGTTTAAAGGCTACAGGGGGGGAAAAAAAAAAGGGGGCAAAAAGTGGCAATATAATCCTATGGTCTGCTTTTCCTCATACGGTATGTCACAGAAGTTCAGTGAAGAAAGAGCTAAACTATTTCCTGAAGTTCACAGTTACACATTTTTGGGAAGATAAATGATCCTTGTGCTTCTGTGAGTATCCAACAGCAGCTCCCTCAGTCTGCAGCTTCAGCAGAAGCTCTGAGGATATCAGAATTGATGGGCATTCCTTGATACGATACTGCCAGGTAAAATATTTTTCCTGGGCACTGCCCAGACTGCTCACATTATGGTTTTGGGCTTTTTTAATGGCTAAATGAGATGCTCTGATTTGCTGGCACATTAAACCAGCACCTTTCTATCCTGCAAATTCTAATTAATTGTCTATCAGTTACATTAATGTGAAAAAATAAGCTGCTGTTGACAACTGCTTAGCTGCTAGTGTTTTGTGCTACACCCATGACAAAGTCTCTGTGGTGTTCAAAGAGCTCTAATCTTAACTTGGTGATTACTTATATTTTTCATATGCCTGTCTTGGAGATTGCATAACCTTCCTTCCATTAAGTTATGATAAATCTCTCAATATTTTTCTTTAAACATAGTTGTTTGAATCATATGATTACATGAGAAGCATAGCTTTCATTACAAAGCTATTTCTCGGATACATGACTGCCACTGGAGCCTGAAGACCTGTATCCTAAGGGCTCCAATACCAAAAAGCAAATGAAATGTCTCCTGTGTATTTAAAATTAATTAAAAAATCTTATCTTAAAGGAAACCCTCTACTTTTGGCCATTAGAATCTGTGATTGGTTTAAACTGAGGTTTTTGAGGAGGGGATTTACCAGGAAACCTACAGCATCAGAGGTGCTGCTGCAACTTGGGCAACGGGTTGGAGGTGCAGAGGAGGAAATGTGTGAGGAGTGACAACTAATTCTGCACAGAAGACTATTGTTCAGTTAAAAGTTCCATTAAAATGAGTAAAAGAAGCCTGTTTTAAAGCCTAGATATGTCTAAAGGGTGTCCTATCAGAAAATACCAGCATTCTGGGGTACTGTAGTGATCTGAATTTGGGTCACTGTATAAACTTTTGGCATAATAAATTTGCATCCGTTTCATAATTTGAGTCGTTCAAGTATACCTGTGTCTTATGAAGACTTTCCCTGCACTTAACTGGAGAGGGTCTACACTGAGTTAAGTAACTGAGGTAACAGCAAGGTCCCTCTCTTAGACAGGCAAGGGTCTGATAGCTGGACCCATGGAAGAGACATTTGTGCAATGAGGAATTTATCTGAATTTTTCTGAGAGCAGATTTGCCATTTGCAAGACAGATGGAGTGTTAGAGACTTAGATCTGACAAAAAGGTAGAAACTGCATTGCCAGAAGGAAAGAAAGAAAATCCTGGTACAACAGAGACTTACCTGCTGCCTGGCACTGCCTGGGAAGGGCAACAGGCGATATGGAGCTGCAGGCAAAAAGTGGGGCAGGCAAGGCATGAGAAGATGAACGTTTTTATTTTGAAAAGGCAAAGGACTAAGACACACTTCCGGGAAAGGCAGGAGCAGCAGTACCCAGAGCCACTACTTCCCTCTAGATTTGGAAATAAGACTCAAGATAGCCAAGTTATGCCCCACCTGAATGATGCCATTCCTGTGTGACCTCTGGTGAAAGGTTCACTTCAGTACCCAATCAGGCAGAGGACAGAAACCAAGATTGTCCTTATTAGGACCGCTGCATCAACCTAAAGCAGGGCTCTTAACATAATGCCTCGAAATGAAATTTGATGGCGTGTTTCCTTTCCTTTACAGTAAACTGTTTAAGCACATACACAATAAAATAATGTTGAAGGAGATTGGCTGAGATTAGAAAGTCTTGAAAACAAGGACATATTTGAATAACTTGTGCAATCTTTCTTCAGTCTTCCTGTGCATGTGCCTTCCAAAAGCTTTCCATTGCACTGTCCTGTGGCAGGCAGAGGGACCTGCCTTGGCACTGGCCAAGGGAGGTCTGCTCGAGTACGTGACACCAGGCAGCTTTCACTTCTTACCTGTGCTGTGAAGCCAGTTAACTAGTACTTGCAGAATTTACAATTACTTGACCAGCTGAACTGCCCAATTTACTAGAGAGAAATAGGCAGATTTTCTGATAAATTTAAATAGACTATAAGTAACATTGTTTGCAGGAAATTGTAACATTAGTCATTAGAAAACAATGGTAATCTCTGTGTATTTTGTATAGCAAAGAAAGTTGCTGAAAAACCAGGGATGCAAAATTGGAAATTAGTCTACAAGAGCATTAAATAAAAATGAATGGACCAAAAGTTAAAACACTTGTTTCAAAATCACCCCACAGTTTCAAGTATTGTTGTAAATAATGACTTAATGTTGAGAATCCTCTTATTTTCTATCTGCCTTCACCAGAAGTAGAAGGGGTAGCACAATTATGTGTGTAACCCAAGGTGTTTTCACATGAGAGAAATCATCATCTACTGAACTATATAAAGTGGATTGAAACTCAGTTCAAGACCTGAACTCTCCCAATGGGTGTGTTAACAGGAAATTTTAGGGAACAAAGGCTTTCCCGTGTACCTCACTGAGTCCAGGTCTCTGGACACTAAATAAGCCAGGGTGCTAGTTGGATGGAGACTGTCAGATAATCGTGGCTCCCTCTCGATGTAATTGGGTTAACACCACTACCAGTGAAGCCCTTTCAGTGTAATCGAAACGTATGAAATGTGAATTTCAGATGAGAACTGCTTGTGATCATTCTGCAGTCTGTTGGCCGCGCTGTTTGCAAATTAAGGTACATTTGGTGCAAATGATGTTGGCAGTCTCTTACTTTCAGACAAAGACGTTGTTACTCTCCTGTTTCTTTGCTAAACAATTGCGTCTCCCTGCTACGGCTGAGTACGGACACATCTGTACTCTATTTGTAAATTACCTGGTCTCTGGTCATTCATTAAACGCTGAAGAAATTTACAAGGAAGATGAGCCAACAGCTATTACTAGTGTTTAGATCTCGTTTGCAAACTTTTGTTTTTGCAAATTCTAATGGCCAAAGCCCCTAAGCAGTCTGTTATTATTTTGATGTTTAGCTTTACCCGGTTTAGGACGAAATCAATCCTGACGCCTGAAGCTGCCGCCCGGTGCCGACTGCGGCCCCGCCGCTGCACCGCCGGCAGCCTCAACAGGCGGCCGCTCCCGCCTTCGGGAGAGGGCAGCGGC
This sequence comes from Tichodroma muraria, assembly GCA_013390105.1. NCBI lineage: Eukaryota > Metazoa > Chordata > Aves > Passeriformes > Sittidae > Tichodroma > Tichodroma muraria. Next base: position 5,195 of record WAAG01049070.1, on the reverse strand, counting down.
CCGGCCCGCCCGGCCCCGGCCCGTCACCAGCGCGGCAGCTCCGCCTTTGTCTCGCCGCCGAGACACCCGGGTCGTGCACCCCGGCCCGGCCCGGCGGAGCCCCGGAGGGAGGAGCGGCAGAACCTCTC
>WAAG01049069.1:0-11965 GCA_013390105.1 Tichodroma muraria | reverse complement strand
ATCTAGCTAAAATTCAAAATCATTCCACTGATTTCAGTACAGCTACTGTAAGTTACCCCAGGTCAGGACCTATCCTGGACCGTGCACACCATCCACCATCAGTGGACTGCTAATCCATCTTCTGCTGAAGTGGTTCAATGGCCTGAAAACCAGCTACAAAGCCACATTCAAATCACATGACATATCAGGCATATCAATAAAGAATACTGTAAGTATTCTTATACAATGTAAGTATTCTTATACAATGTAAGGCTGTAAAGAAAAACACACTTTAGTTCTGGCTGGAATAGCTTAACATGGTTAAAACAATCCTCATGAAAGCAACTCCTCATATTCAATAAAAACTGCTTCAGTGGGACTAAAAGACACTTTCACCCACGTGGTTAGTATGTGTTTGACAAGTTATTCCAAGGTACAAACACATCATTACTTGGAGAGGTTAAGCTTAACTGCAGTGGGGATGAGAGCCAGCATGTAAGTGGGAATAATTTCCATATAAGTGGGAATTGGGGCTTTCAACTCTGCTGCTCTCTCCCTGGATGACAAAGAAGATACAGATGACTGCCTCCCTGTCAGAATTTATGTAAGAGGTAGTGACTGAACTGTTGCAAACTTTTAGAGACATAGAGAATTTATGTTCTGAAATTCAAGAGGAAAGGATAGAGACTGTTGGAATGAAAGGGAAACTCTACAACCAGCTGAGGTTTCATACACACATGCAGACTGGATGTAATACATATGGATACACATAGGAGTATATACATATACACACAGGATTCAATGCCATGTATACCAGATGATTCTAGTTAAGTGCTCCCTCTCTCCTGGGGAACTCCATCTGGACACAGATATGCCTCCATACATCCTGCACTACCACCACGAGCACAGTGTCTCCCCAGACTGCAGATTCTGGGCCTAAAAAGGGACATGTCCTGCTTCAGAGGCCCCAGTGATCAACAAACTAAACAAGGTGGATGAATGGGCAAGGACAGCTCAGTTCCTGTCCCTCTATAGCCTCACTCTTCAAGCAGAACAAAATTAGGCATCCTGTAGGCTCCAACAATCTCAAGCATCTTCAGGATCAGAGAATTAACTCATTTTCCTGCAGAAATCCTCCTGACAGATCTTCTACAGGGAAGCTCCTCTTCTGGACTGCTGTCCAGAGACAGCAGTTCGTGAAGCAGAGCCTGCCAGCTGAGAGATTACATGGTAAACCTTACACCAACCTCACACAGCCTCACGTAGGCCTCCCCGATGGTGAAATGTCCCTCCTGTTTCAAATCAAAGGTGGAGAAGTAGGGTGGGGCAGGGGAGGAAACCAGCTTAGCAAGGTGGTGGTCACTGTTTCCAAATAACTACACTCACTCCTGCCATAACTGTTCTTGTTAAAGGGCATTTGGAATTCTACATTTATGGGGTTACTATTTATCATCAGTATGCGTACAATACTGGCCATCTTACCCCAGAGAAATGTCTGTCTTGAAATACACTAGACAAAATCATGCTCAAAAACCCACTGAGTAAATCTTATTACTGCAATAAAGTGAAACATTTTAGAGGCCAGTTTTTGTCTCCATTTTCTCCTGCAGAATGAACGGGAGCAGATCATGACTACGAATGTCTGGCTGAACCAGGTAACAAACCCACAGAGAAATGGCTCTTGCAAACCACAAATGTGACTGCTCTCACTCCATCACGTGGTTGTTTTGTTAGTGCTGGTCTGGACACTTCCATCACTACTGTACAATTCTTCTCTTAGGAGTGGATTGATTATCGACTGGCTTGGAAGCCCTCTGACTATGAAGGAATAAATAAGCTGAGAATACCTGCAAAACACATCTGGTTGCCAGACATTGTGCTTTACAATAAGTAAGTAAAACTGGTGTAGTTTACACAGGCAATGAACAAAATTTAAGCAAGGAATAAACATCAGAAACAATGAAGTAGGTCTGGTAAAATTTCAAAGCTGAATTTTGTCTCTTTTAGAGAGCAGCAAGTGTATCTGACTGGGCTACTGGGCTCAAAGATAATTTTAGTAACATCAGCGCTCCAGTTAAAGAAATTCCAGCAGATGGCTGCAGTGTGAGCAGTTACAGCAGAGGATCCATGACAAGGCTCACAACTGAGACAGATTTATATGAAAAGAGACTGCATGGAAAGAATGAACTCTAGGTATAAATGCAGCTGCAAGAAGACATTTGGAATCCTATCAGACATCTTAGGGTCCGAGATACAGTTTTGTCTCCTTCCTCCCCCATTCCGTCTTCTATCACAGATCCCAGGACATAAATCTGTTACAAAGTTCACACATACCATAACTCCAGGAGTTCATATTCATGTAGAAAATCAAATTATAATCCATTTTCATAAAGCAATGAAAAAATCCATTCTATGAATACATAATAAACCTGTCAACATTTGACACTGTTGCTTTATAGTATTGACAAAAATATCATACTTCAGTTCCTTTCTCAAACAAACAGCTAACTGACAATTTTGTTTTGCTTTGGTTTAAGTCTCTAGCAAAACCTTGAAGTGGATGATAAACTTTTTATTTTTAATCAAAATTTATATTTTTATGATACTTTGAAAACCAATGAATTCATGAACACACGATGACTTATGAACATATGCAGATGAGAAACCCAGGAAGTCATACATAACTGAGTTAAGTCCTTGGAATCCTACTACTGGAAGCCAGATTTGATGAACACGTAAAACTAATGTCTTAGTCACAAAATAATTCAGCCAGTGGATTAGGACGTACTCTGTCTGCTCAAAGCTTGTTCTGGTAAATTGTGCCTCTGCCCTCTGCTTCTTTTTGCTACTGGCTAAGTGATATCATTTAATAGTTTGTAAAAATAGAAAGGAATAGCTTCAAAAGATTTCTTAAATGCACAGGAAGAAGCCTCACTGTATTGGATTTCTACAGTAGTACAAAGTTTCAATTAAATTTTAGCTAAAGGACAGCTCCATTTAACTTCCTGCTGCTGGAGCAGAGTTTCACAGGCATCAATCAGTTCAAGGTACTCAGGAAAACACAAAGCATGTCCCCATGCCCACAGGTCTGTCTGTGGCCTGTGCAGAGGGCTCTGAGACTGCAGCCCAGCCTCTTCCCACAACTGACACAGGGCAGTCAGCACCAGAACTCACATATTCCCAGCCTAGGAGTCTACCCAGCACACGGCATGGCACAATGGCAAAGCTAACTCAGGGAGCACAGATATGGCAGAGCTAAGATACAATTCATTTCTCAAAAAATAGCTATTTTATTGGCAATGAACTAAAGACCCCTATTATTATTATTATTATTATTATTGCTGTAGCCACTTACTTCTGCATCTGGCTGTTTCACTGTCTGCATGAATTAGCTGCAAAGGTCTCAGCTCAGTGTCAAGCACTCATTGCCTCACCCAGGTGAGCCCTTTTCAAAGTCAAACCTAACTGGTTCAGACACATGTGCAAAGCCTTAGATATTTGTAGCATTTCCCTGCTTGGAAAAAAAAATCACCCTTAGCACTGAAATAACTCTATTTTCCATGATGCCTTGTCAACAAACATGAATATTACCTCGGGATACTTAATGGCTTAAACAGCCCTACCTTGTTTGCCCAGACTCTTGGGCAGGAGAAGACACTACTTACTGAGAGAGGATTCTACTTACTGATAATGATCTTCTCCCTGAGTTAAAGGGCCCATCACAACATAGAAGATTCCCCTAGTGGAAGTTCAGTGGTTGGAAGAGACACAAAGCCAAGATTATTTGTGGGCACTAAGAATGCTGTGGCTTGTCTGTTCTAGTTTTGTAACAATTAAACATTAACTGGAGTGATGCAATAAATTATAACTCATACAATTACCTTTCCTCTGCCTACACTCCCTGCATTTCTATCTAATGCTGCTCATCCTTATTTCCTTGTCCAAGTCATTCAGGAGTGTTACTCTGTGTTCTTAGTGGTGGCTATGTTCCAGATCAAAGGTACCTTTGTTTTCGCATGGGATGTTCTCATTTTTACTCAGCCTTCATAGATGTAGGAAGCTTTAATTACTTGAGCAAACATTTACAAAATACATTGATTTCTTTGGATAAAACAGAGGTGTGTATTTGGTATTTAATAATAATTTTATAACTTTTTTTCTGTAAGTATTGGACCAAAAATCAACTCTCTGATTGGGAGAAATGTATACACTGCTCTCCCTATTAAGTTATAGTTCCCAACAGCATAGGTTTCAGAATAAAAGTATTGCTAAATTTTGATCCTTGGAACAACTGGGAACAACTTGGAACAAGACCAAACCTTTTCTGGTTTGAACTATGTTTTTCCTCCTAATATTTTATCACCTTCTCTCCTTTCTCTTCCGCCCTCTCGTTAGTGCGGACGGCACGTACGAAGTCTCGCTGTACACAAATGCCATCGTAAAGAACAACGGAAGCATTCGCTGGTTGCCACCAGCCATTTACAAGAGTGCCTGCAAGATTGAGGTGAAGCATTTCCCATTTGACCAACAAAACTGCACCCTGAAGTTCCGGTCCTGGACATATGACCACACAGAAATTGATATGGTGCTTAAGACTTCCATGGCGAGCATGGACGACTTCACGCCAAGTGGAGAGTGGGACATTGTAGCACTCCCAGGAAGAAGGACTGTAAATCCTCTGGACCCCAATTATGTCGATGTGACATACGACTTCATTATTAAAAGGAAACCACTTTTTTATACCATCAATCTTATTATTCCCTGTGTGCTAATTACATCCTTAGCCATCCTAGTATTCTACTTGCCTTCAGACTGTGGTGAAAAAATGACCTTATGCATATCCGTGTTGCTTGCCTTGACTGTGTTCTTGCTGCTGATCTCCAAAATTGTCCCTCCAACATCTCTAGATGTTCCACTGATTGGGAAGTATCTCATGTTTACAATGGTGCTGGTGACCTTCTCAATAGTTACCAGCGTCTGTGTGCTCAATGTCCACCACAGATCTCCAAGTACTCACACTATGCCCCCCTGGGTAAAGCTGGTTTTCCTTGAAAGGCTCCCGGCCTATCTGTTCATGAAGCGCCCAGAAAATAATTCTCCACGGCAAAAGCCATGCAACTGCAAAAAGACAAAATCAGAGAATCCTTGTATGGAGCCATCTGACTTCTATAAGAACTCTACTTATTTTTTGAATACAGCTTCTGCCAAAAGATATGATATGAAAGTCTCTGAGACACTTGACAATGTCAGCAGTCATCGAGATTTTAGGTTAAGAACAGGTGCGAAATTTTCTCCCGAAGTGCAAGAAGCAATTGATGGAGTCAGTTTTATAGCAGAGCACATGAAAAGCGATGACAACGACCAGAGTGTAAGTAAAATGAGAAATCCCTGTCCTTCCAAACTTCATCTCCTGTCCTCCTCTGTAACACGCTGTTCCTCAGAAAGCATATCTGAACTCTCTAGCTACTGTCAAGATTTTAGAGAGATTCTAGATATAGCTCATAAGAGGAACTAATTTATGATATTAATGAACAGCAATTTGGTAACTGCAAATACTCTCATATGTTACTCTTGTAACATGGCTATTTCTGCAAAAGGATTTTGCTGATTGCCCAGTAAGTTATGAAACACTCTTAAAAAAGCTTTGTTGTCACATTCAAGTGATGACTGGCAGGGGAAAAAACCAATATTCAGTTCCAGGTTAGAAATAGAATATTTTTCACCATTGTGAATCAGTATGACTGTGATTCGACCAATGGTCAGGCCAAGTCACCCAGAAACAATGTACCTNATTGGTAGAAGGGCCTTTGCAAGGCCCTCTCTGGGCTAAGACACCTGTCTGTATATGGCAAACACCACGGGTAGGATTAAAAACCTCAGCAGAGCTGACACTTCTTTCATTTGAGTTATTTAAACATGTACCAGACTCATTACTGGTTAGGAGAAAGACTTTATTTAAGCAGTGCTGCTGCTGCTCTATTCCCCTGCCCTACTCACAGGCCACTAGCTAGCACAACAGAGCTGATAGAAACACTCTGTGAATAATGCTTGGGAAAATCAGGTGGGTCACAGGGGTTTTTTTAGAAAAGCACCCACTGTTGGGAAAAATCAACCTCATACCTACCATTGTTCTCTCTCTAGTCCAGACCCCAGTGAGACCCCGGGTTCTCTATTCCTGTTGTGCTTCCCCTTCCTCAGCCAAGCAGATTAAATAAAGTCTGATTTCTGATCTTGCAGAAGTCCCTAGAGGAGCATGCTGCTGAGTAGTTCATGTTTGCTATTAACTGAAATTACTGTCAGTATAAATAAAGAAGTTCAGCTATTAACGTTAGACATGAGCTTGTAAACATTGAAGCTGACTGAACAGAAGCCAACTTCAGTTGCAAGTGCAGGAAAAGGTTTTCTAATAGCTCAGAAATTCTTGCAAGGATGTGTTGCACACTAAAGGATCTCCAAAGCTCTCACTTGGTAGTAAGAACAATTTTCAAGGGCATTTTATACATTGAAAATCCACTTACTGCTTTCCACATAGGGTCCTCTGATATTACATATAATTTTTCTAGATTCATAACTTTATTCTTTGCTTCTTTCCCTCATCACAATGGTCTGATAACAACTGTTCATGTACATTTATATGGTCTGACTCCAGAAGCATGCAATTCCCATTAGCAGCAGTGGGAATTAAAGGTGTGCACTGAAGGAAAAATATGCAATATTCTAATATCAGACACGACTCAACTGACAAGGATGATAAAGTCACTGATGTAAGGGCATCCCATGTGTAACTAGAATCAGTGAGAGAGGGAAAATTATTCCTGAGATGCAAATGAAGATTGATATATTTCCCCTTTACAATAATAGCCCAATTAGTCTCTTCAGTCTGAGACAGAATCTAAGGCCATGACATTCACAGACAACACATGAAGGCAAAAAGGGACTTTAATAAAAGCAACAGTATTAATATGCATTAAACTCCAAGAATAAGATGACTGCTGATAAGAACTCTGAAGCTAACCTTGTTCAGCAGCAGTAAACACCGTCTATTTTTTCCCACTGAGATTAATAGCATCTACAAACTAAAATTAAAGAAAAGAAATTCATTAATTGGATTATAGTGTGGGTCCTTCAGGGCTGGCACCACACCACACAGCCACACTCAGTATGTGATATATCCAAGAAAACTAAGTAATATTTACTGTATTTTTCTCCACTGCTCAGATGGATTGTAGGAGAAAAATCCCTTACCAAAGCCTAAAGCCAGTTTATTCCCTGAACCTTGAGATCTGTTTCCTTTTACTTTGATAAACAAAAGCTCAGCATTAGCAAGAGGAAGACAAAAGAATATGACAAATTGCTAATATCTTTAATTGGCTTTTTCTTCCAGGTCATTGAAGATTGGAAGTATGTTGCCATGGTAGTGGACAGGCTGTTTCTCTGGATATTTGTCCTTGTTTGTGTCCTGGGGACTGTTGGATTATTTCTGCAACCACTTTTTCAAAACCACACCGCTGCCATAAACCCTTAGCTAGTATTTAAATTGTGAATATTTACACAGACATTTGGTCTCATTCTGCGCTCAGTTCCCCTTCGTTAACTCCACAGAGGTGCCAAGTGAGTTGCACTTACATCCTTAGAGTAGGGAAAAGGAAAGTAGAACTTACTGAGATAGGAAAAAAAGCAAAACAAACAGAAAACTATTTTTTTCCAGTGAAAAAAATAGTACTTCTGGTGATATCTTGCTATTTTTTCAATTATTTGAAGTCTGAATGTTACAGTGAAAGATTTTTACTGTACAAGATGTCATCCTGACATCAACATCATCATTATATTATTATTATTGTTATTATTATTATTTTGTATTTTAAATATATTGCCTTAGGAAGGATATTTTCTTAGAATACTGCAATTTCCCTATTACAAAGAAGGTACTGCTGTGAAATTTATTTCCTTAAAATGCATCAAAATTATTTGTCTCTGATCTATAAAGAGCTTTCCAAGTGGTTTTGATACTTAAATCTGAACTGAGAAACATAAACATTTCTGAGGTAACCACTGAAAGGTTTCTCACCTTTCCATCTCTGGTAGCCAATGGATCAACAAAGGCTAAATTAACGTATGATAAAACCCCATGTATATAATACTCTGTTTGATGATAAAATATAAATAAAACATAAAATTATCATTTATATAGATTTAGTCCTCAAATTTCCTGCAAGTTTAACAGCTTGTATATCTGGGACACAAACACACTTTAAAGAGTCTAAGGCGACGAGCACAGGAAAGCAACAGGAGAAGACAACGGTGAAAGGCAGAGAGAATAAGAGGACAACTGAGAACACGCAGGTCTGTGTGTTTTTCTGGGGAGATTTTCATGTGGTTTTAAGTACAACCCTCAACAAATCAAATAAGGAAGCATGTAGAGTCTTAAAGTCTTTGGCAAAGGACAGATCAAGGCCCTAGACCCCCATCACAGGACAAGCCCACCACAGTTTGTTCCAGGTAACCTGCAAAAAGAGAAGTGGGCTACTGGCACTTTTCAAGTTAAACCAATCTCAGTTTTTCCTTGGGGTGCTGTGAGGACACAACAATTGCACCACCATTGGTAAGTACAACTAATGCCTGGTGAATAAACTTGAAATCCACTATTGTAAAGGGGATTTGGGGCTCACCTCTCCCAGGGGGATTAGTTGACACCTAAACCTGTGTTCTTCAACAAGCCACAGCAGAAAACAGTTCCAGCTCTACTTGCCTTCATCAAGACCAAGCTCCATTTCCACCTAGATTGCCATTCCCAGGCAGCCCCAGATAAGTACATAGCCAAAACAGCTGCATCCACACCTTTGCAATTGTACAGAGCAGCTGCAGAACTGCATTCACCCCCTCCCAGCCTGTGGCTGAACCCCTCTGCACCCGTGGCACACCCCTCCATCCCTAAGGCCTGGGAGGGCTCCCCAGGGGCCGGAGCACTTCAGCAGGGGCAGTCTGAGAAGGAGATGGGGGAAAAGTATCACAAGCGGGTGAGTGAGGCTGTCTTCAGCCCCACGTTAGAAGAAGGAAGGGTTCACACTGTCACCCTCCCTTCAGTCCCCTTCCTCTAAGCACTGTAACTGTGTCCCTCACACAGCCAGGGGCAGGGAGGTGAGGGATGACTCTAGGGCTGCCTGCCCTACTGATGCAGGTACACCCTGGGATCACCATACCCTCCTCTCACAGAAAGGGCAGCCCCCTGGCCATCTCCCCAAACATTAACTGTTCTGGACGCTCCCACGATGACAGTGTGTGGTGTAAAGTTTAAATGGCTCAAAGGGGCTTTCCCCGCCTTAAATGTTTCCTTCTTTTCAGACCTGGAGAGCAGAGCTGCTCCTCTGCAGGCAACTGAAACAAGAGCCGTGAGATGGGATGGGGCAGCCCCGGGGGCAGAGGGCTGCCTTCCCCAAGCAAGGGGTTGCTGCTGTATGCTGTTACATCCCAGCCACAGGTGCACACACTGCCCCAGCTGCTGAACAGCTTTTTCTGCTTGCAGAGAAGGCACAGGGAAGCCAGAGCAGCTGCCAGCGCTGCGCAGGCAGTGTAAAGGTGAAGGCCCTTTAAATACCAAAAGAACCCTGAACAGGGAATCTGAAAGAGGCAGTGCAGGCTTAAACGCTGTGAGAGCTGCAGCTGCACACTCCTTCGGGAGGAAGGACTCACCCAGCCAAGCGGCCATGGATGCAGCAAGGCAGCTGCAGCCCCCCTGAGTGACACAGGCCGGTGCCCGAGGCCCCCTTTCTATTGTTTTCACCCAGCATCAACAGCACTTTGGGCTCTGTCCCACCTTTACCCTCATTACTCTCCTACCCCTCTCCCTCTTATCCTCCCCCTCACTGCCTGAATGCGACTGAAATGAGGCCTCAGGTGCCCCCATCTCAGAATTGGCCTTATCTTTATGAGCAGTAAAGACTGATAATGCTTGGCTCTGTAACTGCAGCCTTCAGCTGGAATATCCTCAGCATGGAAAAAGTTTTAGAAAGGATTTGGCAGCTCAGTTAGCAGCTATAACAAAGTCCAGGCAGATGAAGGCCTCAGACTTGACATACCCAGAAGAAGCTTTCAAGAGGCACATCACTGGCCCCAGGGAGATCCCTGCAGAACCAGAGCTCCTCATCCTGAAAATGGTGGGCTCTGGTGCTTTCCATACACTGTGGCCACCTTACTCCTTTTTAAGTCATTACTGAAACAATATACTCTTTCCTAGTTATGTTCTTGGAAACCACCCCTGTATCTTCAGCATTTCCAGATATAATTTAATTCATAGCAAATTTCAGAATGAAAGATTTCACCCCAAGTCCTAAAATTCTGACAAATCTGACCTCCTAAAACTGCATTTTCCAACTGGCAAACGTTATTTTTGCCTAACCCTCAGTAGCTCCACCTACATAATAGATAGAACCGCTCACAGTTTAACTTGTCAAATAATTACAGGGGTTTCTGCTTTGATTTTTTTAGCAAAATTTTAAAACTAAAAGATTGGAGAAAAGGAAATACCAAAAATGTCTTCTTGCAGGCAAATACGAATATGATAATGTCCCAGCTCATTGAACAAAAAAAGTTTCAACATTTCTACTTTTCAGGGGTTTTACCATAATGTTTCCCATTAAAAAAAAAATTAAAAATAAATTTACACTAAAATTGTTTTTCAGTGGTAGTATGCAACCAGTCTTTGCTTCCCTACCAGTGAGGAAAAACCTCTGTTTGGTTTCTCTCTATTCCCTACCATTACAAAACTCTTTAATCCTGAACCAATCTTGCCTTCCATCGGAACACGTAGAAATTCCAACACCACCACTCACATGCACCACCTGCACTCAGATGAGTTTACTGGGGACTCTTTCTGCACCCCAGCAGCCACAGGAAACTGGGAACAACAGCAAGCAGGCTGGGAAAAACTGGGAGCATCAATACCCTAGAGCAAAAGTGGGAAAATGCTCTTCATCACCTGAGTTGATTAAGATTTGATCGTAACAAATCTTAAAAAAGCAAAACCCCATCAAAATAGCAGCATGCTTATTAAAGAACAAAGGCTGCTTGGTTTGTTACTGCAGATCTTCCTGGGTGGATCAGCTTCCCCCACCCATACAAATTCTTCTTTGGTGTAGTTCTGCAATGCAGTCATGGTGACGTGTTCTCATCACATCACCCTCCCCAGCCAAAAAAATAATTCTACCACAGCTCTGAGCTGATTTCACCAGGAGATCCAGCATGGGAAAGTTAGAAACAAAATAGAAACATCCAACTAGAAACAAAATATCTGTGCCATACAAACACCACTGAAAATTTCAGTAACTAGGCAAATTAAGCCAAAATACCTTTATCTCTTGATGCTATGGTTCTTTGCTTCCTTTGCAGATCAGTGTTTCCAAATTATTCAGCTTAAACATTGACTTTTGGGGAACACAAATTATGATCTGATATTTGAAGCTTTAACTCATTTCTACTTGGGATTAAAAAGAACAAACAAAATTCTCAGTTATAATATTGCTTATAGCAAGAAGACAGAAAGGGAAAGCACTTAGCCTCAATGCCCTGGAAAAGTAAAACCAAAAGTATCCACAAAGGGTTAAGCTAAAAGACCAAGCAGCCAAGTTCTCTGGAAAATAAAAGAAATAAAATCAGCTGGACAGTAAAGCCTATTTCCTCTACGCTAATAGAATTACAGAAATTATCATAAGAGCAGGTGTCTGGGGACAAAGTGAATGATGCTCTGAGACAGGGCTAACAGGATAAACAAGCTCAGTGCCAAGAACTGAACCCAGTCTGGCGCTCTTTCTCCCACTGCTGCCTCTTAACACAGCACCAAATGGGGTCACCACTTATCCTCCCCTAAGGGCAGGCAGTGAAGCACCTATTGGTGCAGCTCCTGTCCCACAGGGCTTTCTTCTCATCACTTCTAAAAATGAGGGCAGAATCCCATATTTTTCTCTCCCCCTTTCCTCCTTTTACACAGAAG
>WAAG01049066.1:24840-66946 GCA_013390105.1 Tichodroma muraria | reverse complement strand
CCAGCCTCAGGGATCCCGGGATTTTGTGAACACCTGGTCAGAAGGGCCAAGGCACTGGGAAGTGGAGCCAGGCTGGAGCTCCCAGTGTCTGCTGCCAACATGCTCCATCCTTTTGGTATCCATGGAACCATTCCCTGTGAAACAGCAGAGCACAGGGGCAATCCCAGAATCCATCCTGAAGTCCCCGTTTTACGGAGATATTGGAATTTCTAAACCAAAGGAGATCTCTCAGATCCTCATCAGCCTCCAGACTCAAAAAATTTCCATTCTGGTAATCCCTGGATAGTTCCCAGAGGCCCCAGGAAGGGGCAGGTTGGGATCATCCCAACAGGCAGCACTGCTGGAAGTGGTTCCAGACAGAAACTCTTTCCTTTTGGGACAAACATTCCCATTGGAACTGTTGAGGAATTAAGCGATGACAAACTGGGGGTGAATCATCACAAATCACCTTCATTACATAAAAGCAACTCTTGTACCTCACTGAAATTCCAGCAATTTCAATTTAGGACATTCCTGGTTATTCTTGGGAACAATGAGAATGTCTTCCTGGGAAAAAAAGGGAAAGTAAAGACACATTCCAGGAACTGTCCCACAATGGAGAGCAGGGGCTGGAACACAAACCCCTCAACTGCTGGAACCCAAATGTCTCAGCTCTGCACCCGGTTTGGGTCCAGCCCTGGGATCCCAGCACAGGAAGGACCTGGAGCTGCTGGAATGAGTCCAGAGGCACCGGGGTGATCCAAGGGATGGAGCAGCTCTGCTGGAAGGAAAGGCTGGGAGAGCTGGGATTGTTCAGTCTGGAGAAGAGGAGCTCGGGGTGTCCTCAGTGTGACATTCCAGGACCTGAAGGAACTGCAGGAAAGGTGGAGAGAGAGGATTTCCAAGGGCTGGAGGGACAGGACCCAGGGAATGGCTTCAAACTGCCAGAGGGCAGGGCTGGATGGGATGTTGGGAAGGAATTCCTGGCTGGGAGGGTGGGGAGGGGCTGGGCTGGAATTCCCAGAGAAGCTCTGGCTGCCCCTGGAATGTCCAAGGCCAGGTTGGACGTCGGGGCTTGGAGCAGCCTGGGACAGTGGGAGGCTGGGGTGGGACTGGGAAGCTTTAAGGTCCCTCCAACCCAACCAATTCCATAATTCCATGATTTACCTGATGGACACCACACCAGCCCAACCAGAACATTCCCTGGACGTGCTCTGGGAAGCAGTGGGAGAATTCCATAAATTCAGAAAGCAGTGAGGAATCCATGGAAATCAATTCCATGGGGCGGCAGGGGCCCAATGAATATCTCAGCACCTGCATAAATCTCCTGCTCTTTATCAAGTCCTGCAGAGATTTATTAAATTCCGTGTGGCTTCAGAAATACAAAAGAACTGCAATAAAAAGAGAGAGGGGATTGCTTGTAATTCACATTTTAATAATGGTCAAATGAGTTGATTTTATCTTTTCTGCTGTGATGGATGTTCTATGAACCCATATTTGGGGGAAATTTATGCAACTCAAACTCATGTCTCAGCTGTAAATAATGAGAAGAAATCATTCTGCAACCTAAAATATCTTTGGCATCAAGGTTTCTACTTAAAGTCTATTATTTCAATCAGAATAATTTCTTTTTTTTTTTTTCTCCACATAAATTTAATTCGGATGAATTTGCTGTTGTGAAGAGTGGAATGTTTTGATTTCTGAAGTACTGGAGCTGCAAAAATTAATGCCTAAAAAGATAATTTAGAAGTGTGAGGAAAAATGACTCCTGGAAAAAAATATCCCGTGAAATTAAAATAGGGAAGAAATCAGGTCGTTTCTTCCTGCTTCTTAATCGCTTTATCTGAAAAAAAAATGGGAAGAGCCAGATTCTGCCCTCAAAGTTCATGGACAAAAGGTCTCAGCTGGTCCCTTCCAGGCAGTCTAGGGAGTGGGACCTTTCCAACACCCATGCCAGGATATTTGAGAGACGGGAATGCTCCTCTCACCCCAAATCCCTGAAAATTCCAAGCCTTCACTTGCATCACCGACAGATTTTTATGCCAAGTCAGAGATATTAAAAATTCCCAGCAATTAAAAATCCCCAGCAATTAAAAATTCCTGGATTTCTGTGGGACCTCTTGATAAGGAGGAGGAAATGAATTGATTGAAGGGTGAGGAAGGAGTTAGGAAGTGAAATAATGAATTTTTTTATTTGCCTTTCCAGTTTAAAATCCCAAATTCCTTTCTCCAAGGGCACTCGTCAGGGGAGCTCAGAATGAGGTTTCGGCAGAGAGTAGAGTCTCTGTGGAAGCTGGGGAAAAAATCCACAAGAAATCCAAGAACAAAGAACCCTCGGGAGGAAAAAATCAGAGGTTTTGAAAAGAAATCAAGTGTAAAGTAAGAGGAGCTAAAGTCCCATTTCTTCTCTCAGTGATAGGATTCCCAGGAGGATCCAAGGCTGGATTCTTTAAAGGGAAGTATAAAATATGGATATTTGCATATTTGATTGATATAATTGCCTGTGGGTTGCAGAATTCCCTCTGTCCAGCACTGATAATTCAACATTCGCTTGGTGTTTAAATATTTGAGGGAAGTGCTTTTCCCTGCAAGAGCTGAAGGTCATTACTGTTCCTTTCTTCATCCCAAAAGCATGGAAAAGTAAAAATCCGTGAGAGGTCACTGCTTCCCTGCAATATTGATGGAGAGATATTCCAAATGTTGGAGAAGAGAAGCTCCAGGGAGAGCTCAGAGCTTGAAGGGGCTCCAGGAGAGCTGGAGAGGGACTGGGGACAAGGGATGGAAGGACAGGACACAGGGAATGGCTCCCACTGCCAGAGGGCAGGAATGGATGGAAGATTGGGAATTAGAAATTCTTGGCTGGGCTGGAATTCCCAGAGCAGCTGGGGCTGCCCCTGGATTCCTGGCAGTGCCCGAGGCCAGGCTGGACACTGGGGCTTGGAGCAGCCTGGGATTGTGGGAGCAGGAGCTCCTGGACCCCTGATTCTCATTAATGCCAACTGTTAGTGAAACACAGGGAAGGCAGAATTCCATCGTGCTCTGGGTGCTTATTCCGGAATCTTGGAAGCTGCTCTTTGCACCTTTGGGTTTCCGAGTTGCTGACATCAATGCTTTCCTGAAATCCCTGGCCTTCCCCAAGGGCCATCGTGTGGAGTTTGCCGTGACAGCCAAAGGTTTTAGTTCATGGTTTATCCTGCTTAACGTCTGGATTCAAATTTTGATTTGAGGTTTTATCCTTAAAAAGAGCTGGGAAAAGCGGCTGAGCCCTGTGGTGAATCCCACACGTTCCCACTCTGGATGCTGGACTTTGGAATAACAGGTCTAGGCTGGAGGGGGAGCAGGGAACCCTGAAATCCCAGAATAGACCAGAAAGGGCCTTAAAGCCCACCCAGTACCAACCCCTGCCATAGCCAGGGACACATTCCCAACCAGGAGAAGTCTGATCCTAAAAAAACTTCCTGGAGATAAGAAACCATTTAAGCCTGAGGCTCCTCCTTGGCTTCTTTTCACTTGGTCAAACAATAATAACAACAATATTTAGCATTGAAAAGTGCAGCGTGGAAAGGGAAATATTTCTGATCGTGGTCATTTCCAGGTCTATGTTTTCCTTCGGGAGATTCTGGAAGCTGATATTGGGTAAACGTTATGAGAATTCTGCCTTTTGACTGAAGATCTGATCAGCGGCAAATTTTCTCCTCATGAAAATTCCTCTTGGATTCATGCACAGGAACCCGAGCCGAGTTTTCCAGACGAGATTTTTCGCATTTTTTACCTGTCATGCGTTTTTCTGTTGTTATCTCTGCTGATTGCAGAGCTTTTGAACGCTTTTATTTTTTGCCACCAGTGCTCTTTCCACCTTATTTATTCATTAACGCCACAGCCCAGGTGTGGGATCTCAAAGCTGTTCCCATGGTGACAAATGGGGCACAAAAGCTGGATTGTGATGGGACTGCATGGACAGGGAATTCTGGGAAGTAGGGAATGGAAAAGCTGCGGGTTCCCCACAAAAATCCTAATAATTCAGGCAGAGAAAACATTGACAATTTAATAGGTGCCTGAGCTAAT
The DNA here is from genome assembly GCA_013390105.1 of Tichodroma muraria. Classification (NCBI taxonomy): domain Eukaryota; kingdom Metazoa; phylum Chordata; class Aves; order Passeriformes; family Sittidae; genus Tichodroma; species Tichodroma muraria. The sequence continues at coordinate 62,902 of WAAG01049066.1, read as the reverse complement.
GAACTTTAATTTTTAGTGTTCCACGGTGGAAATATTTTTCTTCATGGAGAGAAATAAGGGGTGTCATGGAAATTCTGGGGGAAAAATGTTCCTGGTGGGCTGGGAGATGCAGAGATTCCCATCCACCCTGCATTTCTTGGTGGAAACACGAGCCAAGAGCAACAAATCCTCGTCTGGTGAAGTTTTGGGAGCAGACTTAAAATTCAGGGCACCTCTGGGGGCAGCTGCAGGCTCTGGGTAAATTTAGAGCAACCAAAGCCTCACCTTTGGCTACAGCTTCTAAGAAAATCTTTGGGATTCTGGTTTGGACTGGGAATCGAGAATTTTTCACAGTTTCCTACTCTGAGATCCCACTAAGTCCCAGAATTCAACCTGAGCAGCTCTGGGGCAGGGGGGCCAAGCCGTGAGAGGAAGCCCCAAATCCCACCTCTGCCCCTGCATGGCCCTTCTTGGATTCCAAAAATCCCTAATTTCTATTCAAAATCCCAGAATCAGCTGAGCTGGAAGGGACTCTCAGGGATCATCGAGCCCAAACTCCCAGCCCCGCACAGAACCATTCCCCAAAAAGGAGCAGAGGAGAAAAGGTTGAATCCATCGTTTCCGAAATCTTCTCGTTAAGTAAAAAATACCAAATTTCCAGTTTAAAAGAGATAATAGGAGCTGCTGATCTGACCCTGGATTTGATATCACAGAATCCAGGAATGATTCGGGTTGGGAAGGACCTTAAATCCCATCCCACCCCTTCTCCATCAGTAGGGACCCTCCCACTGTCCCAGGCTGCTCTAATCCCCAGTGTCCAGCCTGGCCTTGGGCATTCCAGGGATCCAGGGGCAGCCCCAGCTGCTCTGGGAATTCCATCCCAGCCCCTCCCCACCCTCTGGGTAAAGAACTTTCTTTCTCCTCTGATATTTGAATCCATGCTCCAAGTCCAGCCAGTGCTTTCTACTTTCCTACAGAAGAATCTGAGACACATCCTGCACCAAGATGGATATTTGTCCCAAAAATTCCTGGTTTATGGACACCACACCACCAAAACACAACCAAATTCCTCCTTTTTCACCTCTCAACACCGACGAGCCTCTCCAGAGGAATCAGGGACAGGCTCCACCTTGGAGAACCTCCTTGAGTTTTTACAAATCCTTCTGTCAGCCTGAAGGGGAAGCTCCGAGGTGAGCGGGAGCCACTTAAACCCTATTGATCTGCAGTTGAACTTCTGTGGTGGAAACTGCAAAAATTGAAATGAAAATTGATTTCCTGATTGTTATTTTCTCTTTTAAAGAGGACTTCTAGGTAACTTTAGGTTTTTAAACCCACCTGGGAAGATCTTTGTGTTCAGAGCAGCACATCAGAATTTTTTTAATCCAGGACTTTTCTTGCTCAGGAGTTCTCTTGAAAGCTCCTGACAATTTCCATGAAGGAAACTATGGAAGATAATCAAGTTCTGTTTCCATTTTCATTCCTAACAGGCTTTTTAGCTCCTGACTGACCAGAACACACTGGGAAAAACATGAAAAAAGATGCAGAAGCACCAACAGAGCAAACCTGACATCACGGAGATGACAAGAAGCTGGTCCTGATCCCATCACAGCCAGCCCTGCTCTAGTCCCATTTCCCAACCTCTCCTGCTCAGCCTTTTCAGAGGAATTTATGTGGGATTTGGAAGGGGAGAAGCTAAAAGCCAAACAAAATTGCCAAATCAGAGCCAGCTGAGGCCATGACCAGCACAGGGAGAAGCTCCAGGTGGGAGCTCCGAGGCCTCCAAACATTGGCACCACCTGCAGGAGGTTTTTTCCCGGTTTGTGCTGCACCTGAGGTCCTTTCACCCCTCTCCTCATTAAAATAACTTAAATTAACAGCTCAGTGCAGCTGGGGCTCGTTCTTAGCGTGCTCTACACGAACGAGCCAGCTCCTGCATTGTCCAGATTTTGTTTTATGTCCAGTTCCTGAATCCCTTCATATCGCTGCTGACAGCAGGAAATAATTGAGCAGCTGTTCTGCCATTGGATGCAACAGCCCAGGCTGCAAAATAAAACATTTAGGGAGATAAAAGTGGCACTCAGCAGAGAGAGATGAGACATTTTCCATGATGAAAGGCAGCCTCGTGTTTGTACCTGACTAAAAGTGCTCACGGAACAGTTCTAGAAGGTCTTGGCGATGATAAACTGGAATCTGTTGGAGAAACAGGGAGGTTGGAAAAATGGGAATAAGAAAAGCTCCAATTCCCTGATAGGAAGGGGCAGCCGGGGGGGTCGGGCTCTGCTCCCAGGAACAGGGACAGGAGGAGAGGGAACAGCCTCAGGCTGGGCCAGGGGAGTTTTCATTTGGATTTTATTAAGAATTCCTTCATGGAAAGGGCCTGTCCAGCCCTGTCCCCATCCCTGGAGGGGTTTAAATCCCAGTGGATGTGGCACTTGGGGACATGGGCAGTGTGGCCCTGGCAGTGCCAGGGAAGGGCTGGACTCGATCATGGAGAGCTTTTCCGACCTTAATAATTCCGTGATTCACCCACATCTTTGTACTCTCATCATTCTGTCTTTAATGTGCATCTTGGGGAGGAGCCAGTGCCAGAAAACCTCATCGAATGAGGAGTTCCTGAAAATCCATCCAGGGGTACCCGTCTTCCATGGGACTCTGCTTTCTTCACCCTTCATTTTCCTGTTGTTCCTAAAATTCTGGTTTCTGTGGCAGAAATAAAATGAGCAAAGCTGCGATTTTAAATTACTTTTTCATATTTTTGCATAAAGCAGCTTTCAAACTCAGCAGCATTTTTGGGTTTATGCTTGTGGAGGGGTTTAGGAATGTTGCTTATCTAAATGGGCCTTGGAGCAACCTGGGATACAGGAAGGTCTCCATGGAAAAGGTTTCTCCATGGAAAAGGCTGGGATGAGATAAATTTCAGGTCCCTTCAACCCCAAACCATTCCGTAATTCCATGATTTGTCCAAGATCTGCCACCACCAGCGACCTCCTCACTGGGAATAGGGAAGACAGAGAAGCCTTTGCAGCCTTCAAGGGTAAAAGAATTCCATAAAAAGGGTCTTGTGCTCCAAGCCTCCATGGAAAGTGAGGAATCAAATGCACAACACAAACCCGTGGAATCAAATGAACAACACAGTTTGTTCCAGGCAGTGATCTGGACACAACTCCCAATATCCTGGGAGACTCCAGCGTTTCCTTTGCCAGCTCCTGCGTTCCACTTCCCAGACAGACAGCCCTGCTACCACTTTTTGGGAATCACCTGCAGCAATTCTCCCCAAGCAGCTCCCCCTTCCCTCGTCCTCGGATTATACAGCTCGGCTGGAATAAATTCTGGAATCAATTTCCTTCCCTATCAGCAATAATTGCATTTCTACCTCAATGAACAGGTTGATCCATGTCCTGATTCCAGGGGATTTATCCCAGAGAGATTCCCGACAGAACCTCTGCATCCCGGGGAGCTCTGTGTGGTGCTGGCAGCAAGACAGGGCCATTTCTGTCACCCTAAAATGACCCCACATCAACAGTCAGGCAAGGAAAGAACAAACATGGCAATCATTGATTACCTGAGACAAGGAAGTTCTCCATGTGCCCAAGGAAATGCACAGTTCTCCATGCACAAGGAAAAAAAGGAAAACCATTTACTGCTGCACTGAAATCCTGTCAAGCCCAATGGATGGCACAGAATCTAGGGAGAAAAAAAGAGAATTATTCCACCCATTCTTCCCTTTGAGGGCCGGGGGGTAAATGGAGTCAGTAGCGTGCCAGGGAGTCAGCAATAAAGTGAAAATTCCGTCATTCAGAGGCTGCCAGGACCCTCCTCTGAACCCAGCCCGTTCCCACAGGCTGGGAATCACTGCTGATTCCAAGCACTGGTTTTTCCCTGACATTTCTCCCTGTGAGGCTTTGGAGAGCAGCCCCGGGAATGCCCGGTCAGCACTGGGCTAATGGAGGTCACTCCTTCTGCTGATTCCTCTTCCAGGGCTCCCTGGGCACCGCTTCAGCTCCAGGCAGTCCAAGGAGCACCCGGGATTCCCTTTTCCTCGTTTCCTTTTGCAATGTTTCCCAGTCCAAGCCCATGATTAATTCCATGCTCTCCACACAGCTCCGTGACTAGCTCGGAATGTTTTAATCTGTGCTCAATTCCATAGATTCCTTCCAAATTTATGGTCTTCCATAAATTCCTTCGGTTAATAAGGATATTCTCCATTCATTCTGTGGTCTCATAGTGTCCCAGTGGTTTTGGTTTTGTTTTTTTTCAGGGAAAAAAAGATGTGATTTGCACCTTGGAATTTTAATAATCCTATGATTTCTGCTTTTCCTGCCATTCCCTTTGTGCAGATCCCATTTCTCTGGGATAGATGAGGCAGGATATGTTTTATCCCACAAAACTTCTCAGTCCTGCTTCTGTCTGGCAAAGGGATTTTAGTGAGTCCAGAGAATCAACCCATTAAATCCCAGGCTGGGCCAGGGGAGGGCAGGGTGGACAGCAGCAGGAATTTCCCCATGGAAAGGGGGCTCAGGCCTTGGAACTGCACGGGGAGGTTTTGAGTGCCCATCCCTGGAGGTGTCCCGGGAATTCCTGGGTGTGGCACTCAGAGCTCTGGGCTGGGGACAGGGTGGGCACCGGGCACAGCTGGGACTCCATGGGCTGGGAGAGCTTCTCCAAACAAAATAATTCTGGGATTCTGTAAACAGGGAAAAAACCAAGTGCTGACCCATCAGATGGTTCCAAAAGGAGATGCTCCTCCAAGCCAGGGTGGGCACCCAAACCAGGCAGGAGAGGGAATGAGGAAGGAGAGAGCAGGGAAATCTGGAAGGACCCAAATCAGTGAGGAGACAAAGGGGAGGCCTTGATCCACAAACCTGCCAAGCTCCAGGAGCATTTGGAAAACGCTCCAGGAACAGGGGGGATTGTTGGGGTGTCTGTGCAGGGCCAGGAGCTGGGCTGGATGATCCCTGTGGTCCCTTCCCACTCCGGATATTCCCTGATTCTACAAACCCCTTCCCCTCTCCTCTCCACAGTGCTCCTGGAGCTCCTGCCTTGCAGAGCTGGATTTTTCCAATAGCAATATATAAATACATTGCTTTGTTTTACCAGGAATTACAGGTCTGGGAATATATATCCATTCATAAATTAACTGTTTTTTTAAAACGTGTAATTATAGTGGAAATACTGGGAATTAACTGGTACAAACTGATTAAAAGTTGCCTTTGAATGCCTTCATGGTGGGGCTTGACTTGTGGAAAAAATTAACTTTACAGCTCGCAAGAGTTGTAAAGTTTGGTATTTATTTATTTTAGTGCTGAAGACACATAGGGGAGAGTTTTTTTTAAAGACATGTAACTACTTGCTTTTTTGCTTTTATTTATATTATTGAAAGTATTATATATGCATTAAGTTTTGCGATACACTTATTATTTTATATTATTTTGTATTATGTATTTTGTATTATTTTATTTTGCATTATGGTGGACAGTGATTAGAGTTTTCGACTAATATACACAAGTACAGCTTTTGGACTACTATTTGGATGGATTTTGAAATGGTAAACGTTTTGCTCGGTGTCTAGACAATGCATCTTGAAAATTAATCGTGTTACCTTTATAGATGAATTTTTGTTGGCTTTGGCCAACGCACGATTTTTAATTAATCCTTTCTAATTTCTAACCCCTTGTCTCAGCTTATTCCACTTCTTCCAGCCCAGATCCCAGGAAACCCCTGGCAGCGCTCCCAGCTCAGCTCAGCACACGGATCCAGCCCCAGAGCTTGGGAATCGCTCACTTTTCCAGGCTGGAAGCAAAGCACGCGGAGCAGAACTAGCAAAAACCCCTGCAGGCCTCCGAGCAAGGAACCTGGAGCAATGATCCCGAAGTCCTGCAAATGCTGCAAGAAGAGCTGGAATTTGCTGCTGCCTCAGCTGAAACCTCAGCTGAAACCTTTGAGCAAAACTCTTTCAAGACAGCCAAAAGGCTTTGAGCTGAAATTCTCCACCTCCCTGCCATCCATCCAAAAACTCCACTAGGAACCACCCAAGCGGAATTCCAGCCCAACAGCTCAAGCTCGGCACAGCTGTATGCAACCAGAAAGCAGGAGACTAAAAGCAGCTGGGAGATGAGCCTGGGTAAGAAAAGTTGGCAAACCTTAGGAGGAGTGGTGTCCCAGCCATCCCTCCTAACTTTAAGTAAACTTATATTATTTATATTAAAAAAAAAAAAGCAAACCAACCAAACCCACCATTTTTTATTACATATAAACTGCTACAGTTTTTAAGCATTACACTGCTGTTTGACCCCCTGTGAAGTCTCACTGGAATGTTTGTGGACTGGAAGGAGAGCTGAGGAACCAATAGCCAAAGCCTTAGTCGTGTTCCTCCATGGCCTGCGTTCCTGCTGGAGAGCAGGCACCAGGGAAGCCCTGTCAGGGTGTGTGCACAGACTATTGCTGAGCTGGGAAGACCACCAGCTTCCAGTGTGACAAAACTGGGAGCTGAGCACAGTCAGGAGAAGAAATCCGGGCCTATTGCAGCCTCCTGACTCTTGCAGCATCGCCCGGGAGAGGGGCTGGATGAGAGACCTTTAGGGAAGACAAGGAAGGAGCAGAGCTCCCAACAGAGCTTTCCAAGGAGGTGGAATGTGTTTATCAGTGGTGGGGAGGGATCCTTCCTGTGCCTCATGTGACGCCTTCTGGAAAAGGCTGCCCTGGAGCAGAGCCCGGCCGAAGAGCAGAAGGATAAAGCAGGGATTTATGGAAAGGCCTCCATGGACACAGCTGGGCAGGGCCAGGGCCCGGCCGGGCACACCCAGGGTGAGCCCACAATGGCACAGAATGGACGCCCGGCCACGAGGCCCCACACTTGGATCAGCTCTGGGCCATTCCCATGCTGGGCTTCATTGTCCCATTCCAGCTCCAGCCTAGGAAGCTCCAGCCTCCTTGTTCTCCTCTCTTCCCTTCACCCTTGGTTTTGCTCTCGGGCCTGGAATTTGTGTCACCTGTCCTTGGTCCCAGCCAGAGCAGGAATTGTTTTGTCCCTGCTCTGTGCAGAGAGCTCAGCAACACTTCACATGGAACCCAGAGCCACGCGCTGAACCAGCACAGAGCCTGGGAATGTAAAAGATGAAACTTAAGGCATCACATGAATAAAACATCCCCCAAGCACAGCTCTGGATGCATTTTCCACTTGGATCAAGCCATGAGGATCCTGCTGGAATTCAGCCCAAGCTGCCCAAAAATTCAGCCCAAAATGCAACATTTCTCTTGCATCGCTGCAGTGCTGCAGCCACAGCCTGCCTCCCACAGAAACCACCGGATTCGAGGGAATTCAGGAAAGATTTAAAGTATTCCTGAAGTGCACACAGAAAAACGTGATATGACAGATTTGCTGTCTCTGAGGGGAAATGCTGTAGTTTTTGTGAAGGTGTCCTGCGTTTGCCCTAAGCCAGGACAAAAGTTTATTCATAATTTGTACCTCTTTAGTGCCTCTAGGCCTCGGTCACATTTGCTTTGTGCTGGGCTCGTCCACACCCAGGTGAAGGCAGAGATGACCTGAGAAAATTATGGCATAGAAAAGGAAATAATGGAAATAAATGAAGCAAAGGAAACCCGGGTGATCCTCCAGCAAGCCTTTCCATGTTCTGAGGGTTCCTTGATTTTGAGTCTCTCTCTTGGTCTTTTCTGGAGACCTGAAGGTGCCATGGATTCAACATCAGCCCAAAGGAGCAGCTCTGCCATGGCCACAGAACAGACCAGCAGAGAATCCCAGGATAGTCTGGATTAAAGGGATCTTAAATCCCATCACACCCCTGCCATGGCAGGGACACCTCCCACTGTCCCAGGCTGCTCCAATGTCCAGCCTGGCCTTGGGCACTTCCAGGGAATCCAGGGGCAGCCCCAGCTGCTCTGGGAATTCAGCCCAGCCCCTCCCAATCCTCCCGGCCGGGAATTCCCACTATTCCATCTAATCTAACCCTACTTTCAGTTTGCAGCTCCCTCCTCCTCACACACGCACCTATCCAGAATCTCCATGAATTAGCCAGGAGGGAATCACTTTGAAGACAGTCTATCTGTGGAAAAAAAATCCAATTTCTTCCAGGCTTTTTGACCAAAAACTCCTCTTGTGCCTACTTTGCCACATAGGATATTCATAGAAAAAAGTGACTTTTTCAACCAATCCTTCAGCAACAATCCCACACTGACCAGTGCTAACTATTGGATAACATGGCACCACTGGTGAAATCCCAATTTTCCAAAAAAATGTCCATGTTGGAGTGAAATATTCCATTTTCCCAGCTGCCTCTTTGTTCCTGTGTCAGTAAGACAAGCCTTGGAAAACAAGGTGACACATTTACAAGCCTCGGAGGCATCTGATGATTCCACACTTCTCTCCGAGACATTTCCCAAAGGAATTTCACTACAGACAGTTATAAACTCAGAATATTCCTCACTCGGAGACACCTTAACTAGGCTGGGTAATTTATAAATATATTCCTTTGTTTTACCAGGAATGACAGGTCTGGGAATATATATTCATTCATAAAACTAACTAGTTTTTTAAAACGTGTAATTATAGTGGAAATACTGGGAATTAATTGGTACAAACTGATTAAAAGCTGTGGTCAAACCACAAATTAGCGATTTTCCCTTCCTGAGCATAACTAAGATTGTCTAAATCCATGGAACAGCAGTAGGAACTCAACGGAATTTGCTTATTAAACTGGAATTAGGGAGGGGAACCCCCGCCTCCGGCGCAGACGTGGGTTTTGGATGGATAACACGGATTTGGACATGGACAGAGCTCAGGTGTTCCTTCAATGAACTGGAAGGAAACATGGACAAGGTGCAGGCTGCAAATGCCAGGAGAAAAGATGATCCCGGACGTGTGCAGTGGCCAAGTCCCGTCGTGTTTTCTGCTCCACTTTCAGCTGCAGTCACTTCCCACTGACATTGCCTGAGGCAGCAGGAGCAGCCACAGCTTCTCTGGGAATTCCAGCCCAGCCAGCAATTCCTAATTCCCAACGTCCCATCTAACCCTGACCCCTCCAATCCTGAAGACATCAGACGGTGATTTCAAATCCCATTTCCCCTCCAAATAAGCAGCACTTTTGGTTTTAATAATTGTATTTGTCTTGGGTTGGGGTAAATTTGGGAGAAAAAATTTAAAGCGGTTTTTTTTTACAAAAACAAATATAAGCGGCTTTTTTTTTAGCTGGTTTGGGAATTTTTTTTTTTTTTGAGAGAAGTGGAAAAAACTGTTTATTTAACAGGCAAAGTACTCTTTAGCACAAAAAATGAACAATACTAAACAACAGAACCTCACACTGCTCTGAAGAGGTGACAAATGCAGAAAGTTTTTGCAGCTGGGTTCACTCAGTCCGGGTCAGTCCCTCCGGCTCTGGGAAGTGCCCGGGCCAGGCCAGGCCCTGGTGGGTCACAGGTGTGGGCTCCTGGTGCTTTTTTGGGTTTTCAGTCCAGAGCAGGTTTGAACAGTTCTAAGAAAAAGAAAAAAAACCAACAGTCGGGAGAATTCTCTGCTTCAGCCAGCCAAAAAACCAACAAAAAGCGAAGGAGAGCTCTCTCCTGCTGTCCATGCAGACAGCACAGGCCGTGTGTGAGGAAAGCTGAAAACTTTTATTTTTATGTTTTGAAAACAACCGCCTCAGACATTCCACCGCTTCTCCTGCTCCGCCCTTCGCTCCCAGATCCCATTTTAAAGATGCAAAACTTATTTCTGAGCGAAACAGGCAAACGGGGATACACTTCAGCATCGACCCAGGACAATAACAAAGAAACAAAATATTTCCTGTGAGGCTCATTCCCAATCCCAGAAAAACCAGTGGGATGTCCAGCCAGCAGCAGCAGCAGCGGCCAGAGCCCCTCAGCTCCCATCCAGTGCTTTTCCCAAAGTGTGAGGATACAGCAGAGAGAATTCAGCCCCCACATCGCTCCATGCTTCCTAAATAAACACTCCCTGCCTGAAAATTTCAATTATTATGAAAAGTTTCAATTATTTTCAAACTTACTCCTGCTGTGCCCACCCCCACCAGCCCCCAAACTCCTGCAGAGCTGCTGCTCAGCTCAGGCATGCACTGACATGGCAGCACCCCGAAAATGGGGTTTCCAGGTCATCCCAGAGCTGGGAATTCCCAAAGTTGGCATCCAAATCTTGGGGGACTGGATTATTCATGGAGATGTTTGTCCCAACTCCAGTCTGAGGCAGTGGGAAGACGCTGTGTCCAATTTTTGGGGATTTAGCTCCAGAGAAGCCCCTAAAACCTTCCCAGAGCAAATCCCAGCTTTCTGTCCCTGCCTGGAAGGCAGGAGGGGAATGTGGAGTGGGCTGGAAGCCAACAGAGAGAGGCTGCACGAGCAGAGAGGTGAAAATAGAGAGAAAATAAAATATTCCACATTGGAGGTGCATGAACCAGGGGACCAGGAAGAGGGAAGGAAAATATGGGAGCTAAAGGGAGAGGGAAAGGAGCCAGGAATGGGGCAGGTCTGTTCTGAGTTATCCAGGGCACGGAAATTTTCCACAGGAAAAAAGTGTGGACAACTCAAAGGAGAGAAGTGAGGAAAACCCAAAGGATCAAGAGGGAATGTCTTCCCACCGCCAGAGGGCAGGGATGGATGGGATATTGGGAAGGAATTCCTGTCTGGGATAGAATTCCCAGAGAAGCTGTGGCTGCCCCTGGATCTCTGGAAGTATCCAAGATTAGATTGGACATTAGGGCTTGGAGCAGCCTGGAATAGCCATGGCAAGGGTGGGATTAGATGATCCTTAAAATCCCTTCCAACCCAAACCATTCCAGGATTCCATAGTTCCATAGTTCTGTGATTACATAGTTCCATGATTCCAGGATTCCACGATTCTATAGTTCCATGATTCCACGGTTCCATGATTCCATAGTTCTGTGATTCCATAGTTCTGTGATTCCATAGTTCCACAATTCCATGGTTCCACAGTTCCATGGTTCCATGATCCTATAGTTCCATGATTCCATAGTTCCACGATTCCATAGTTCCACAATTCCATAGTTCCACGATTCCATGATTCCACAATTCCATGATTCCATGATTCCATGATTCCATGATTCCATGATTCCATGATCAGCTCATTCAGTCCTACAGAGAACAACTGGGATTACTGGGAAAGCTCCATCTTCACCCAGATCATTCCTGGGGCAGCTGGAGATCCTGGACAACAAGTAAAAGCCAGGGAATGTCTGAATGGTGCCAATCCCAGGGGATTTTTCTTGCCATCCAAGGGACATGGATAAAATCCGAGCAGAGCTTATGGAGCTGTGAAACAGGACAATAGTGGGCTATTAAAATACAAATTACTGTTAAATCCCAAGGGAAAAGGGATAAAGCCAGGGACACCAGAACTGGTTCTAACCAGCAATATCTAATTAAATCTCCTGTTAGAGGTTTCAATGGGCATTAGCAGTGATTGGAATTCCATCCAGGAGCTTTCATCAGGAGTCCTTGGGAGATACCTGGGGTTAAAAATTTACTGCATGTGCTCAGCCCAGGGAGAAAAACGGTGTTAAATAATTCTGATTATTTGGATTAGCTCAGACAAATGGAGCTTTCGTATCGTTCCAGCTCAATGAGATCCGTGTGGGAAGGGGGGAGACTGGATTCCTGGTTAAAGCGATGCTCAGAGAGGAATTCCTGGGAAGAGGAGCTTTGGGATCACTCAGATGATGGCCCCGTGGTGGGAGGGTGACAAAGGAACAGCTCCATGAGGCTGCTTTGGACTGGGAGCCTCTCAGAGTCTCCTCTTCCTGCTGTGCTGGCATTAATGTTGTAATTAATTAATTTTCATCTTTTCAGGGAGCGATACTTGTGTTCTGAACGAAGCTCCTGCCGTGGTTTAGCCCTGAAATCTGGGAATTCTCAAAGCCATTGTCACATTTTTTCTCCTGGAGCGGGCACTGAGGGAGGGGAAGGGACCAGCAGGAGCTGTGCCCTGAGCACACCAGAGCCAGGGCATCCCAAAAACAGTTCTCCAAAATCAGGGAACACTTTTCCTGGGATCCCTTTGAGTCTCCATTTCTCCATGTGCAAAGGAGAGAAAAAAATTTGCTTTTCTCCCCTCAGAGTTTATTCATTTATGAGAGACTTCCATCCTGCAGTCAGCGCTCCTTGGAACTCCAGGAAATGGTGTCCCTTTTTCCAACCAGAGCCAGGATGGAATTCTCATGAACACTGAGGCCATGGGCTGTGCAAACAGCATTAAATAATCAGAATATGGGGGGTTTAACCTCTGGAAGAAGGGAAGCAGGGGGAAATCAGAAGGGCGAAGCCCAGCTGGAATTTAATTGGGATACTGCCATAAAGGACTTTAAAAATATTCCTGTAAATATTTCAGCAACAAAGGGAGGGATGAGGAGAATCTCCAGCCCTTCTTGGGTGTGGCAAAGGGTGAGGAAAAGGCTCAGGTACATCAAGGTTCTTTACATCCCATGACAAGGAGGACATGGAGGGGCTGGAGCGTGTCCAGGGCAGGGAACGAAGCTGGGAAGGGGCTGGAGAATTCCTGAGGGAGCTGGGCAGGGGCTCAGGCTGGAGCAGAGGAGGCTCAGGGCCCTTGTGGCTCTGCCCAGCTCCTGCCAGGAGGGGACAGCCGGGGGGGTCGGGCTCTGCTCCAGGAACAGGGACAGGAGCAGAGGGAACGGCCTCAGGCTGGGCCAGGGGAGCTCAGGGTGGATATTGGGAAAATTCCTTCACTGATTTCTCCTCCAGGGCAGTGCTGGAGTCCCCATCCCCTGTGGAGGTGGCACCTGGGGACATGAGTCAGTGGTGGCCTCTGCAGTGCTGGGGCAATCACTCCATCATCTCAGAGGGCTTTTCCAACCTAAACAATTCCATGGTTCTGGAATCTTGGCCAAGCCCTTTGGCTTTCAAACTCAAGTACTCCCAGGCTGGCCAGGGATGTCCCTGTCCCCTCCTCCAAGCCCTGTGTCACTCCCCACCCGGGGAAAGGTCTTCACCTGGGGAAAGGTCTTCACCTGGGGAAAGGTCCTCGAGGGTTTCAGTGTTTGAGATATTCCAGACAAGCGCAGGCCTCAGGCTGAGCCAGGAGAAGTTTACATTGGATATTAGGAAGAATTCCCTCCTGGAAAGGGCTGTCCAGCCCTGGCACAGCTGCCCAGGGCAGGGGTGGAGCCCCCATCCCTGCGGGAATGTAAAATCCCTGTGGATGTGGCACTTGGGGACAGGGGGCAGTGGTGCCTTGGCAGTGCTGGGGATGGTTGGATTTGCTGATCCAGAGGGCTTTTCCAACCCAAACCATTCCCTCATTCTGAGCTGAGTGAGCCCTGCTGCTTCTGTTCCCTTCCAGGGCCCGCAGGGAGGAGGGAGGAACAAGGACCTCACCTGCTGGGCCACAACTCCCATCCCTCAGGGGGAGCAGCTGAAATCCATTAATCTGCCCCTTGTTTCCCGAGGGATTGTCCCTGTCACCCCCACCAGCAGCTTTTCCAGCAGCTCTGGGTGTTACACGTGTAAACAGAGACTCTTTAACCTCCTCTGGCTTTGGCAAAATTAACATTACCTCTGTTTTCCATGCCTGCCAAGGAGCTTGATGCAGCTTTCCTGAGCCCCGAATCCCTGGACAGCCCCTGCTTTGTTTTCCTGAGGAACAAAACTCCAGCTGGGAGAGCTGCAGCCGTCAGCTGCTTCTCCACAAAAATCCTTGCAGCTCCCAGCCCTATTGATTCCAGCCAGAGCCTTGAAACAACAATTAACCTTTCTAACGACGCCCGCCCCTTCGAAACGCAGCTCAGTTGCTTTGCAAAGTCTGCTTTTAAAAAAATGAACGGATCGATGGGATTTTACATCTATTGACCCATCTCAAATGTCAGGCTTGTGGTGGGGAAGAGCCCCGAGGAGATGCAAATCCCGTTCTGGGCTTTGCGGGCGCTCAGCCCTGTTGGTCGACCAGTTGGTCGCTGCCTTTTTAATATTTACCTCCTTTAATTCCCTAATGAGGGCAGCAGCTGAAATCTGCGTTGTCAGCACCTTGGGAAACATCCTAGGCTTGGTTTAGAGAACTCTGAGCTCCCGGAATGTTTATTTCCAGAGGCAAAAGCTGGAAACCTTGGATTTTAGCAGCATTCCTGATTTGAATGGGGCTCAGCACTTCACCTTCACTCAGAGGCATGAGCTCAGCACTGAGCACTACGAGCTCCTCAGTGAATTCCAAGTCCTGCCAGGAGTCATTTCTTCCCTGGATCTTCCCTTGAAGCAGCTTTTTTATTCCCTGACCACTCATTAACAGCGTGCCAGGGAGTTCTTGCACCTTTAGTGGCTACAAGGCTTTCTGGCGAGAAAATAAATCACCAAAACCTCTCAATGTCAGAGCAAAACACAAAGAAAGGGCCCAACCCAGCCTGTCCATGACTATTTGGGGATTTTTCCTCCATACCAACATGGAATTTCTGCCCCCAGGAATCCTTTTTGCTGCCAAAGAGCAGGTGCAATTATCTGCTGATTAACGCGGGGTAATAAATCAGTTTAGTTTGCAGCCACCTGGGCAGAACAGCACAACCAAAATTCCTTCGTTAGTCAAGGGCAGAAGCACCAAGCCTGCAGGATTTCATACCAGGTTTGAAGTCTTCAAATCAGTGCTCGGTGTGAATTTGCTTAATTGAAAGCACAGCTTGAAATTCTCAATAAAATCCAGAGTCCTCAGAGTCTCGAGACTGTTGAACTGTGCTGGCTCCTGGTTAAAGCTGGCAAGGGAAGAAGGAAAATCAAGACCCTAAAATCCTCTTTTTATTGCAAGGAACGACGTCCTCGTGAGTGGTGATGAAATCAACCCTTCAGGCATCCACAGCCTTTGAGTTGCTATCAAATAATGAACAATCAGCATCCAGCCAAATTCCCAACGAGCTGGTGAAGGGACGTCCTCAGATTCCATGGGATGCAGGACAAGGCAAAGCAACTTCCAGGATTCTGTGCTGGGAAGAGCCTCCAGCCAACTCTCTCCCTCTGATCTCCACACCTTTCCTGGGAAGATTGGCTCCCACCACCCCAAGGCCTTCTGATCCTCATGAGTTCCATCTTCTACCCCCTGCACAGGAGCCACAGGGACATCCCTGCCACCAATGCCTGGGGAGCCTCGGGAGAGGGGATCACAGAATCCCAGGATGTTTGGGTGGGAAGGGACCTTAAATCCCATCCAGTGCCACCCCTGGATGGGCAAGGACACCTCCCACTGTCCCAGGCTGCTCCAGCCCCAGTGTCCAGCCTGGCCTTGGGCACTGCCAGGGATCCAGGGACAGCCCCAGCTGCTCTGGGAATTCATCCCAGCCCCTCCCAGGTCCCACAGGGACACTCAAATACCCAGCAAGGGAGGCCAGAACATCCCATTGGATCATCCCGGGAGCTGGGGGCTGTGACAGCTCAACCTGAGATTCCAAACGCTCCGGAATGCAGCTGGAGAGCCAAAGAGAGCCCAGGCTGCCAGAAACGGAGCTGCTGCCCTCATGGAATGTGAGGCTCCCTGAAAACCAAACAAAGCAAATAAATTCCCTGGGCCATGGGATCATCATGGAATCCGGGAATGGTTTGGGTTGGAAGGACCTTAAATCCCACCCAGTGCCACCCCTAGATGGGCAGAGACACCTCCCACTGTCCCAGGCTGCTCCAGCCCCAGTGTCCAGCCTGGCCTTGGGCACTGCCAGGGATCCAGGGGCAGCCCCAGCTGCTCTGGGAATTCCAGCCCAGCCCCTCCCCACCCTCCCAGCCAGGAATTCCCAATTCCCAATCTCCCATCCAACCCTGATCCTCAAATCCTGAAGACATGAGATGGTGATTTCAAATCCCATTTCCCCTCCAAATAAGCAGCACTTTGGTTTTAATAACAAAGAAACAAAATATTTCCTGTGAGGCTCATTCCCAATCCCAGAAAAACCAGTGGGATGTCCAGCCAGCAGCAGCAGCAGCAGCGGCCAGAGCCCCTCAGCTCCCATCCAGTGCTTTTCCCAAAGTGTGAGGATACAGCAGAGAGGATTCAGCCCCCACATCGCTCCGTGCTTCCTAAATAAACACTCCCTGCCTGGAAATTGAAGGAAATAAAAGATTTATTTTTCAATTATTTTCAAACTTAATTTTGAGGAAGTTTCCTTAAAATGTAAAGAAATTCAGGATGGGGCTAAAAAGTCTGTGTGCATTAATACCAGACTAAAGTGGTCTCTAATTAGCTCACAGTGATGAAGGGAAAACCTTAAAGAAAAGTGAATTTTAAACGAATTAAGGTGCTAGAAATGATCAGCGTTGCCTTGTCCTACAGATTAATTTGCTGACTATTTTATTTTCCTTTTCCTTGAGGTCCTTTTAATTATGCAGAGAAATCTCATCAAACCCAGCTGAAGAAGGGCAGGACAATTAGGAGCAAACAAACACTTCAGCAGAATGCCCCACCTGGATTATTTTTGCAACAATCACCCAGGAACCAGCTCCGGGAACCTTTGCTGCTTTTCCAGCCAAATCCCGATCAGATTTTCCCAATAATCCCAACAATTCAGCAAATCCCCAGGCTGGGCTCCCTGGGGAAGGCCACAGGCTTTGAATTTGTTGTTGCTGGGGTGTAAAATTTATTCACACTGGGCTCAACAAAGAAATTATAACTTGGAATAAACCACACTTGGAAAGGAAACAAATAAGGACAAAGGGAATTTGTAGTAAACTATTGATTTTGTTTACTGTCGCTGCCACTCTCCTAACTTTACGATCTGCTCCCACCATCCACTTTTGGGACCTCAAGTCCCAAAAAATTCCTATTTTCATGGTGTTGTCACATTGTGGCTGCTCACACGCACCTGGCATGGCACAGCCCTGATCCCAGAACTCCAGCATGATTTGTACTGGAAGGGATTTTAAGGATCATCCAGTTCCAGCAGGGACACCTTCCACTGTTCCAGGCTGCTCCTAACCTGGCCTTGGGCACTGCCAGGGAATTCCAGCCCAGCCACTCCCCACCCTCCCAGCCAGGAATTCCTTCCCAGTTCCCAATCTAACCGTCCTCTGTCAGTTTGAAGCCATTCCCTGGGTCCTGTCCCTCTGTCCCTTGGAAATCCTCTCTCTCCATCAGCCCTGCACGGCCACAGTGAGGTCACCCCAAACTGGGGCTGGAGCAGCCTGGGACAGTGGGAGGTGTCCCTGACGTGGCAGGGGGGGCACTGGAGGGGATTTAAGGTCCCTTCCAGCCCAAACCATTCCATGATTCCATGACTATCCCTGGTGAGGCGTCCCCTGCCCTTTCCATGCTTCACTTGGAGCTTCTCCCAAACCCTTCCCTTCTTCCTGCTCTCTTTCCAAACAAAGATTGGGACCTAAGATGAGATTTTTATGGGAATTCTGTGGCTCAGACAACATTTAACCCTCCTGCTCCGTGGGTGACACTACAGCCAAGACTTTTTTCCACCAAACCAGGTTTTTGAGGCAGTCTCCTTCCACACCCAGAATAATTGAGATATTTTCGTTCTTAAGCAGCTCAGCAAAGCACTGACAGGAGAATTTATCCAAAGGATACCTTGCTATCCAATTTGATTGTTCTTCCAATAGATTTATCAGAGCAAACTCAAGGAATCTGAATTATTTTGGAGGGAAGTGGCAGAAATGTCTCGGGGAATGTCTACCTTGAAAACCAATTAAATGGGCTTAGACAGAAACACTTTCATGTGGGCTGGAAATTAATTGCAAGGCAGAATGCAAAAGGTAACGATGAATATTAATGAGCTGAGCTGGTGGCAATATCTGAGGGTGAGATTCTCATCTGCTATGGACAGGGGCATGTGACACAGAGACTTTAAACCCCAGGTAGCTGCAATTTAAAATATCAGGTTTATGCACGCACAGAGGCTTGGAAGGAAACCTGTTCAGCAAGGTGTGGACTCTTGGAGTGAGTGGGAGTTCATTCCTCTGCCTTCCCTTTCAGTGGAGGTGCCTGGTTTTCCATCCCATAAATTATCAGCAGACACATAAATACCTGTTCTTCACGATAGAAGCTGCTGTCAATTATCTTCCTTTTTATTTCAGAAGTTCGCAGAGAAAACCCAAAACTGAACTGTTTCTGTTTCACCCAGGTGGGTTTTTTTCCCACTCAGCTCCTCATTACCACATTCACTTTCCATTAAACAAATTCCAGGACACTTAAAAACGATGGCGGGGAGAAGTTCCATTTTACTGTTTCGACAAAAAAACTTAGAGGTTATTGCACACCTGAGTGGAGAAACCACCATCCCTCCAAGATAACAATTGCAAGGAACTGGGGATTTTCTCCTGGGAGATCTGGAAACACCTGGAGGGGCAGGGATTGAGACAGGTAATGGCAGCCTCAGGCAAGAATTTATTTTTCTATAAAACCAAGGCAATAAAAACCAGATAAAAACCAAATAATAAACCAAATACAGATCTAAATAAAAACCAAAACCAGATCTGCCCCTGTCATTTTAGGCTTGGTTTAGGAGGGGCGTCAGCACAGGAGTCTCAGGGTTGGGCTCAGCAGCTCATTCCCTGTGTTTTTCCATCTCTTATCTCTGGGATGGGCTCTATCAGTGCCCTTGGCAAGTCCCCGATCCCAATCCCAGTGTTGCTGAGAGGGAAAACCTTCCCAGAGAAATCCGGATGTTCCCGAGGGTTTGCAGCTCCGTCCACTCTGAACTGATCCAATGAAAATGAGCAAACAGGGATCTCCACTCGCTTCAGATCGGGAGCTGAGGCAAATGAAGATGGAAAACAAGTCAAGGAAAGCAAAATTAACATCCCTGCTGTAAGGAGGGCCAGGCATGAATATGGATGATCCATTATGGAATTGACTGATGGATGACCCGTAACTCATCCCAAGTAATGGCTCACACTGAGTAATGGAGTTTCTCTTTCCAGATGAAACATTTGTCACTTAAATGCCTTCCACGTCACCCTGCACGAAAACCTCTGGGAAATTTAACTTAAGCACTGTTTGCTTTAGGATTTTCCAAAAAAAATCCTTTTCCTGGCTTAAATGTGGTTAAATCAAATCCTCATTAATCAAAATCAGCCCCGCACCCTTCAATTTCCTTGGACCACCTTTGGCTGTGCTGTCACGGCTCTGTCAGCGCTCAGAAGGAATTCTGCCAGAGTGGGAGAAGGAATCCCATTCTCTTGACCAGGAGAAAGGCTGGAAATCAAGCAGGATCCCCTCACTGGGGTGGAGATGGGGAATGGGCTCAGCCACGGGAGCTGGGATGTTGGAAGGCTCATTTAACATTGCTCTGGCCAGTTGGATGCTCTGGGACCTTGTGGATCCAGAAAGGAGGAAGGAATAACGGGATTGAGCCTCCTGCTCTGGGATCCCAAGTTAGAAGGATGCAGAGTTGATGAAGCAAGTCCAGAGGAGAACAGGAAGATTTACTCTGGAGCCAGGCTGGGAGAGCTGGGAATGTTCACCTGGAGAGGAGGAAGCTCCAGGGAGAGCTCAGAGCCCCTTGCAGGACCTGGAGGGGCTCCAGGAGAGCTGGAGAGGGACTGGGGACAAGGGAGGGAGGGACAGGACACAGGGAATGGCTTCCACTGCCAGAGGGCAGGGCTGGATGGAAGATTGGGAATTGGGAATTCCTGGCTGGGCTGGAATTCCCAGAGCAGCTGGGGCTGCCCCGGGATCCCTAGAATGCCCCAGGCGAGGTTGGAGATTGGGCTTGGAGCAGCCTGGGACAGTGGGAGGTGTCCCTGCCCATGGCAAGGGTGGCACTGGGTGGGATTTAAGTCCCTTCCCACTGAAAGCATTCCATGATTATCCCTGGTGAGGAGTCTCCTGCCTTTTCCATGCTCCACTTGGAGCTTCTCCCAAATCCTTCCCCTCTAAACTCTTACAACAACCCTGGAAGACATAAAAAAGCCTCAATATTGTTGCTCCTTTTCATTAAGTAAAACAAACTTGGAGAAGGAAATTTTCCTTCAGAATTCACCAAAAATTTTAGGAAATGTCGTCTGAGGTCAGTTTTCCTGCTCAGGATTCCAAAGAAATCCAAGCACAGAAGGCTTTGGGCTACACCGGATTGCATTTGCTGTTTGATGGTCTGGTAACACTTTAATAGTCTTCAATGAGCATTTAATTTAGATTTAATAGGGCAGCTTCTCTGTTGTAATTAAATATCAATTGATTGTTCCAAGAGCACTTGCTTGATTTAATATCGAAGAGATAAACCTGCTTTGCTGTATAATTAACTCCGAACACAACAATAAAAGTGCAATTAAATTTCTGGAACACAGAACTTGTAAAAAAAGTTGCTCGAGCTGCTGGACACGAGGGGAATGAAAGAAAAATGATGTTAAAATTGTGCTCTAGCAGTGATCCCAAGAGCTAATTAATTACTTTGCTTAACTATTGACGATTTTGACCTTTGATGTAAGAGATTCCTTTGAGGTGGAAATCAAACAATGGAAGTGCTATTCCCACTGGCAATGGCATCAGGAGAGAGTTTTCTTCAAACAGGTATAGGAAAAATGTCAGGAAAAAACGTCATTTTAATGGATTTTCTTTTCCCCCCTGCATTAATAGTCGGTGTTTATTGTATCTGCACTTAAATATTCAGCCTTTGAAACAGTTCACTTCACCTTATTTTTCAAACAGATCATTAATTCCCGTCGTGGGTTTTTCCTGTTTGCTTTTCCCCTTGTTCCTGCGGATTTTTTTAATGGAGTCAACGACTTAAAAATGGAGAAAGCAGAGAAAAAACCAAGCACGGGAATGGTTTTAGTGCTGACCAGGAGAAGCCATCCGTGAGCAGGGCATGAATCCCACATTTGCACAAGGGCAGCACAAGAGGGAATGGCCTGAAGCCAAAGGAGGGCAGGGATGGATGGGAGATTGGGAATTGGGAATTCCTGGCTGGGCTGGAATTGCCAGAGCAGCTGTGGCTGCCCCTGGATCCCTGACAGTGCCCAAGGCCAGGCTGGACACTGGGGCTGGAGCAGCCTGGGACAGTGGGAGGTGTCCCTGCCCATCCAGGGGTGGCACTGGGTGGGATTTTAGATCCTTTCCAAGCCAAACCAGTCTGGGATTCTGGGATTCTATAAAATCCTGAAGAGCAAAGACGTTTTGGACCTCCCGGTACAAAGCTGGCAAAAGCAACCCTGTGTCTTTATTCCTTGTGAAATCTGTGCTCATCCAACTGATCCCTAAAAACCAGGTCCTTCCTCCCACACATCCTTATGGCAGGATCCTTAGGAGTGACTCCCTAGGGCTGCACACATTTCCCACCCTGACGCCCTAAATTGGATAAAAACCCCTAAACTCCACCTTAACACAATCCTTGAATAAATACAACAAAACACCTTCATTAGAGGCAAAAATCCCAGAATCCTGGGATCCCTGAGGCTGGAAAAGCCCTCCCAGCCCATCCAGTCCCAGCTGTGCCCACCCTGTCCCCAGCCCAGGGCTCTGAGTGCCACCCCCAGGAATTCCTTGGACACCTCCAGGGATGGGCACTCCAGACCTCTCAGGGCAGCCACTTCCATTTTTTTCCTTGAAAAAATCCCTCCTGAGAATATCCTATAATCCCTCAATACAAAGGCAGAACTCAGATCTATCCCCCTCTGTGCCTGGATGGAGAAATCCAACAATTCCTTCCCAAAATTTGGGAATGGCCACTAAATGACATGGGACAGCTGCTGGGGAGACAATTCCTGCTTCCAGAGAGGAACTTTTGGTCCTAAATCACATCCCAGGATCACCAATGCAGTGGAAAAACGGGACTGAGACCCCACCTGGCAGTACTTAAATACGTTTAGATTTGATTGGATATTTCACCAAAATCAGCCCAGAAAATCTTATCAAAATCTTATCAAAATAGCCCCAAGCTGTAACTCCCAGGCACAACTTTCCAATATTTTAATCTTGTTTTGGCACATCTCAAAAATAACGAAGCTCAAAGGCTTTGCAGCTGAGTCCCAAACACTGATCCAGCTCTCTGGAGACTTCTGGAAAATCTCCCGTTGGCTTTTCCAGGCCTTGGAGCAGCCCCATATTTAGGCTGACTTTTTTTGAGCTACAAAGGGAAAATAATTGAGATTTCCACAAAATTGGCTGAGGGTTATTTTAACACTCCCAGGGTTTCAGCTTGGAACAGCTCAGTGTGGTTTTATCCCGATCCTTAAAACGGTTCCCATAAAAAATTCTTTATTACGAAGTTCCTTGGAGAAGTTTCCATCCTGGAGGGATTTGCTCAGGACACCTCAGGAGTGACTTTTATTTGCCACCACTTCCTTTCCAAGTGCTCCTGTCAGCACTTCCAAAGCAGGCAGGAATTTTATTCCTCCTTCCTTTCCTCCTGCCAAAATTCTTCCCACTTTTTCAGAGCTGCTTTCCTTCCTCCTCTACCTTTTATTACAGCAAGGAAGGGATTAAATCCCAAACCTTTCCAGCATTACACCAGGAAGGACATAAAGGGAGATTTCAGCATCCAGAGTTGGAAAACTCAGGATTTTCATGGGATTTACTCAATGCTCCTTTTCCTTGGAAGCTTCATCCCTCTCCTTGTGTGATTCCAGCTCAGCTGTGGGGAATTTTCAAGGGGGTTTGGTTGGATTTCAGGGAGAAGTTCTTTTCCCAGGGGATGGTGGACACTGACCAGGCTCCCCAGGGAATTCCCAATTTCCACATCTCCAGGAGCATTTGGACAGGGTGGGATTGGTCTCCTCCAAGCCAAACCAGCCTGGAATTCTCTGATTTATTTAAGAAGGAAACACCAGGAGAACTCTGGCTGAGTAAATTCCTGGAAAATCCTCTCTCTGCCCACACCATTTCAGAGTTCATGAGGAGCTGGAGATTTGTCTTTGTTTTTTTTTTGTTTGTTTGTTTGGGTTTTTTGTTTTTGTTTTTGTTTTTGTTTTTGTTTTGAGAAAACCAACATTCAATAAAAAAATCCAAATGGATTTTCTACTCCAATAAAAATTTTGGAGCCCCCATCAGGAGCATCTTCCTGAATTTCCAGGAGTTTTTGTGCTTAAACACCCAACCACTCATTTTTTTTAAAATCGTTTTTTAAATCTTCCCTTTTGCAAGGAAGAGTGGGAATTCCCAATGTGCAAATTAATTTGTTAATTATGAAACAACCACCCTCAACATCTTTTCCAATCCTGGGAGACCAAGCAGGGTTATCCAGCTATTTCCATCTCCAGGTCAGCTGCTGGAAAATCCTGGGAAATGTTCTATAGAGGGGATTAAATTATGAGAAGCTGATGAAAACCCATAGGAAATATTAACCTAATATTAATATTTTAATATTAAAATTACTATTAAAACATAAAAATGACAATACTGGGTCAGACCAAAGGGTTCATCCAAGGTAAATTCCTGTCCCTGAGCTTTCCCAGGCTTCCAGCTTGGAGATCTGAGCAGGCAGGGAGACAAAACCTGCTGGATACACCACAAATCCTTTGTAAAGGCCAGGAGCTTCCCTTTGGAGATGAGAGTTGTAATTTCCCACAAAAGGATCTTCGAACCTTTCAAGGAGGGCCAATAAGCACAAAATTCCCGCTGGGAAGCCTGGAGATGGATTTTGCTTCCAGGAGGATTGCATTCATTAGGCTGGCTGCTAATTAGAGGCTTTTTTCCCTCTGCTGGATTTACAAACATCTCCTCCTCCTGCTGCTCTCCCCGATGTGTTTTCCAGAGCCTTTAAGAATTCCTTACAGCTCTGGGATTCCAGGGAAATAAAGTTGAGGTTGTAGGGATGGAAATCCTGGAGTGGGGCTGCTCCTGGTCCCCCTGTCCGGAGGCTCCCGGGAGCTGAGCATGGATCTGCTGCTCTCCCTCGTCAGAGCCCTGCAACTGCACTCGCCCCAGGGATCCCTGGAATTTCCATTCCATTCCCTCCAAAAATGGGCTGGGAAGCGACATTAAATGGATGTCGGGAGGGAACGGCTTTGGGAGACCTGCTGGCATTAACCCTTTAAGCGCTGCCCCTGCGTGGGGCCTTGCCAGGGTTTTGTAGGAAGAAAATCCGGTTTTCCTGCCTTGGTGAGTGGTGGTTTATTCCATGGATACCCCGCAGGAGGAGCCACGGCTTTGGGAAGCTGAGGGGAAAATGAAATGGCCAATTTCCACCCTTTTGGGATGACACAACTGCTCTTGTTCCCCACGGAATTCCAGACTTTTGGGTTGGAAGGGGTCTTAAATCCCATCCCATCCCTGCCCCTGCCATGGCAGGGACACCTCCCACTGTCCCAGGCTTCTCCAAGCCCCAGTGTCCAGCCTGGCCTTGGACACTGCCAGGGATCCAGGGGCAGCCACAGCTTCTTTGGGAATTCCATCCCACCAAGGAATTCCTTCCCGAATCCCACCCATCTCTGCCCTCTGGCAGTGGGAGCCATTCCCTGTGTCCTGTCCCCTTCCTTGTCCCCAGTCCCTCTCCAGCTCTCCTGGAGCCCCTTCAGGCCCTGGGAGGGGCCTCACAAAGAGGCAAAAGCATTTTCTATATAAAACACAGATATTTTAAACCTATAGATAAATGCCTCTGGATGGGGAGGCAGAGAGAAGGAGAAGGAAGAGGAGAAAGCAAAACCCTGGATCAGGATCCATCCCAACACCCACATCCCTGTCCTCCCAACCCCTCTGCCAACCTGGCACTAATTCAGGAAAAGCCAGGCTCTTGGCAGCAATGCCAGAGTGCCTCAAGGACCTTAAAATCCCGGGAATTTCTTGCAGCTTCTACGGGAGGTTTCGATTCTCGCCGATCTCTTGGCGCCGTGGTGCAAAGCAGGGCCTGTCAGCAATGTGATGTAATTATCATCAAGCCTCAGTAAAGGATTTTAAATTAAAGCCAACTCGCTCTGTAAATACTTTGTGTCTCCGTTATTGTTCTCTCCTCCTAATGGCTTTTGGCACGGGCCTTGTCAGGGGTTTATCGTACAAACCCCCCCGGCTGCGCCAGCGCCTGCCATGAATAAATCACACCCTTCACTGAGCACCAGGCGACGGCAAAACGCAGCAGCAGATGAAAAAAGCAATAAAGAACCACAGCAGCTGCCTGTTCTCCTCGGCAGGTTTACATCACCCCCTGATCTGATTTCCTATTTGCAACGGCGCCGCTCCCCGCCACAGCAGCGGGAGAAAAAAACCAGGAATGTTCACGCGGGGCCGCTTTTCCCGAAGAAAAGCGAGGCACTGCCCGGTGCACAGGGGTTTCCTCCCCTGAGCTGCTCAGCGCCTTCTTGGGGCAGCAAGAGGAGGAGGAAACACCCGGAGGTGCTGCTGCCGCAGCTGGGAGACGCTGGACCTGCGTGTGTGATGCTGGTATCACTATAAAAGGAAAGGGAACTGGGATGGGAGGGAATAAATATCAGGGAAAGGTTCTTCCCAAAAGGGTGCCGGGCACTGCCCAGGGAACGGGCACGGCCCCGCGGCTGCCGGAGCTCCAGGAGTGTTTGGACACCAGGGATGCCCGGGGTGGGATTGCTGGGGGGACTGGGCAGGGCCAGGGGCTGGGCTGGATGATCCCTGTGTGTCCCTCCCAGCCCAGGGAATTCCAGGATTCCATGGAAATGGGCTGCACGTGAATTCCTGCTCTGGACTGAGCTACTCCCGGAGCTGGAAACCAGGAGATCCAACCTGGATCTCCTGGATGATCATCTCCTGGATGGTTTTCTTCTTCAAACCGTCCCCCGGTGAATTCCTGCTCTGGGATACCAAGGGCAAGTCCAGCGTCGGATCAGCCCCTGTTTGCTCCGCCCACTGCCCCTCCCAGCTCCAAACCTCCCTGGAATGCCAGGAACGGGCAGCGCTGGAGTCCCTATCCCTGAGGGATTCAAAGCCCTGTGGATGTGGCACCTGGGGACGCGGGGCAGTGCTGGGCAACTCAATGACCTCAGAGGGCTTTTCCAGCCTCGAGGATTCCGTGATTCCATCAAACCACGCCGATCCAACAACAGTTACTTTACGGACACAATCCATTAAAACCTTTTCCCTCTTTCTGGCGCTGCTCCCAGCAGGGAGGGAAGCGCTGGGGCCATCTCTGAGGGATCACTGGGAGTCCCCTCTGCACTCACCCAGGGGTGACTCAGAAGTTTCCTGGGTCCCTCTTGCACCCGAGGGGCTTCTCCTTGACCCTTCCTGCTTTTCCCTTCCCGCTTTTCCCTTCCTGCTTTTCCCGTCCCGCTTTCCCCCTGTCCCTCAGCGTCTCCCAGCCTCTGTTTCACATCCAGCTGAGCCACTTTCTGCTCCCTGTGCAATTCCTTCTGCTCCAGGCCAATGAAGAGCCCTGCATTCAGCTGCTGCTGAGATCCCTCTCTGTCGCCCGGATTTTTTCAAGTTTTCTAAAAGCCTCCTTTGCGTTTTTCTCCAGAACTTTCTCGCACCCTTTGTGTAAATAACTTATTGTTTACATTCTTTTATGGAGGAGGAGAAAGCTGCCGGACTGTTGGGTTGACCAGTGGCATTGGAAAGGTGGTACTGTCATTCCCCAATGCCACTGGCCCTTGGATTTTGTATATAAGGAGATGGAGTCAGAAATTAAAGTCTTTTTTGTCTTGGAACGAGCTGTCGTCCGTGTCCTGCTGTTTTGTGTCCTAGAGCCACACCTCCCCACCCTTCCTGCAGCTCCTCAGCATTGGGATGGATTTTTCCTATGCTTTTTTAAAGAGCTGCCAACTTCCCTGAACTCCTTTTTTCGTCTGGGCTCATTTCCCGAAGGATCTTCCCTCCCAGTTCTGCCTTTATTGGATTTGGCCTTACTGAAAGTCATAGCTGTGTTATTCCCTTGGTTTTTAAGGCTTGTTCTTGGGGGTTTTTTTCCATTTTCTGCATTTTTTATTCCTCCATAACCTTCCTCCAGCTTGTGCCCTCTGTATTCCATGGTCAGGCTTGGAATTTACCTTCTGCCTTCCTCTTCCCAGCCAGTTTGTCCTGCGGCTCAGGATCCAAGCTGGGAACCTCCTCTTCCTTCTCCAAAATGCAATATTTGAATATTACCTCTGACACCTCTTCCTGGATGGCTCGAGAGCCTTTCCACTCCATTCCCTGGACTGGAAATTTCTGCAGGATTTCAAGTTTCATGCAAACCACCAGCTCGGATCTGGGATTTATGGAGCAGCTCTTTGTTTCCAGTAAGAAAACAAATGCCAAGGTGTTGACAGCCACTGAGTCTGGAGAAAGGCAGCTCCAGGAATCCTCTCCTTCCACCGCATCCCTGGAGGATCTTGGTTTTGAGCCTGGAGAGAAATGGAAAATTCCCAAAATAGTTCTGCTACCCCAGCAAGGGATAATGATTGTGAATATCTCTGTGAGCCTGAGCATTCCAAAGCACGGGTTTGTTGCCACATTGCAGATTTGGGATACTGGGATAGTGGGATATAAACCCACTGCAGGGATGGTGGGAGATTGGGAATTGGGAATTCCTGGCTGGGAGGATGGGGAGGGGCTGGAACAGAATTCCCAGAGCAGCTGGGGCTGTCCCTGGATCCCTGGAAGTGTTCAAAGCCAGGGACATTGGACATTGGGCTGGGAGCAGCCTGGGACAGTGGGAGATGGGATGGGATGGGATGGGATGGGATGGGATGGGATGGGATCCATGGGATGGGATTTAAGGTCCCTCCCAACCCAAACCATTCCACAATTCTATGAACTGCAGCACAGGGAAGCACTGGGGACGCTTTCTTTAGGGATTGTGCCCCGTTAATGCCACCAAGGTGCTCAAAGAGTCACGGAATTCCTGGAGACACCAGGATTTTCCACCAAACCTGAGGAAATATTCCCCCAGGAGCAGTATTCCAAAAGGGAAGGGACTAGACAGTGTCTGGAGGGAGGGGAAAGGGAAATCCTGCTGTAGCCACGGTTTAAAAACTGAGGAATTTTTTTAGGGGCCATTCATAGTTTAAAAATTGTGTCCCCCAGACCCTGCAGCTGCAAATTGGATTACTGTACATTCCTCGGAGGCAACTTTAAAATTCCAGATTTCTGACCCGGTTCCGCAGCTCCAGCTGGTTTTAAAACAACACTGAAGAAAACACTGGAAACTTTCCCCAGCCCTTGGCGCATTTTCTACTCTGTTGGCAGTACAGGAAGGCAAATCAGGGAACTTCTGCTCCTGAAGGATTTTTGTTGTCTCCTGTAATGTGAATTTATAAATTATTTAGAGCAGCAGCCAAACCCCAAACACGCAAAGGGCATTTTGTGAGCAGGGTCTGAAGGAGGAAAAAAATCCCCCCGTTCCAGTGGCTGCTGTGGGCTCCCAAAGCTGGGAGTGCTGCAGGAGATCAGAAATACTGGAGAAACGTCTGGGATCCTTCTAAATCTCAATTATAATGTTAAATATCCCGTAAGAGACTGAGGTCTGTATGGAATAATTATTTGTAGGATGAGTTATTGTGGATCAAGTGGAATGAGGCAGAAATCTCTGTTTGATTGAAAGACTTTGCACATGATTTTGGGTCCTGTAATTAGTGGTGGACAGGAAAAAATCCCTGTTCGGACAATTCTTGGAGCGACTTTACAGCAGCAGAATATTCCATATAATGGGATTAATATTCCATATAATGGGATATGGGTATTTCCACTAATGGGAATCCATTTATGGCTGGAGCCTCTCTGCCCTGGAGCCAGGCTGGGAGAGCTGGGAATCTTCCCCTGGAGAGGAGGAGGCTCCAGGGAGAGCTCAGGAGGGCCTGGAGGGGCTCCAGGAGAGCTGGAGAGGGACTGGGGACAAGGGAGGGAGGGACAGGACACAGGGAATGGCTCCTACTGCCAGATGGGATATTGGGAAGGAATTCCTGGCTGGAGAAGGGCAGGGACAAAGCCAGGAGTGCATCCCATAAAAGCACCAAAATAGGGAAAACCTGGGAATGAGGAGAAGCAGAACCAAGAAATTTCATTGTGGGAAATATGGGGTTGAAGCAGGGAGTGTCCCTGAAAAAATGAAAAAGATCCCTAAAAGTTAAAGCTTTTAGGGAAATAGGATCAGTGATTATTCCAGGGATGCAGCCAGGCTGGGAGAGCTGGGAATGTTCACCTGGAGAGGAGGAGGCTCCAGGGAGAGCTCAGAGCCCTTTGCAGGGCCTGGAGGGGCTCCAGGAGAGCTGGGGAGGGACTGGGGACAAGGGAGGGAGGGACAGGACCCAGGGAATGGCTCCCACTGCCAGAGGGCAGGGATGGGTGGGAGATTGGGAATTAGCAATTCCTGGCTGGGCTGGAGTTCCCAGAGCAGCTGGGGCTGCCCCTGGATCCCTGGCAGTGTCCAAGGCCAGGTTGGACACTGGGGCTGGAGCAGCCTGGGACAGTGGGAGGTGTCCCTGCCCATCCAGGGGTGGCACTGGATGGGATTTAAGGTCCTTCCCACCCAAACCAGTCTGGAATTCCTCCTGTGAAAATCAGGCACTGAGGCCTTCCACCAATGCAGGAGATTCCAGGACTCCTTCTCCAGAACTCCTGTGGATGTTCAGGGAATGGAGGTGGTTTCCAGCAGATGGATATGTGGGATCACAGAACAGCAGGAAAAGCCTAAATCAAAATGGAAATTGTAAACTAGCCCCAGTGTCAGACCTATGGAATTGGCTGGGTTTGGTCCTGGATTTGTATTCATGGAATGGTTGGGGTTGGAAGGGCCCTTAAAAATCATCTAATTCCAACCTCCACTTCCAAGAACTTGAGTTTAAGGAAATCTCCTTCTCCTGGGACGTTGTTTGGCTTTTCCTCTTTTGACTGAAGATCCCAAAAAATCAGAAGGAAATGAAGGCATGGGCAAATCCTGGTGGATTTTTAGGAAAAGGTGCAGAAGCCATGGACACGTGGGAGCCTGGGAATGCTGAAGTGCTGCTGAAGTTCCTTTTGCTCTGTAATGACAGAGAGCTCTGCCAGGCTGGGCTCTGCTGCGAGCCTCGCTCAGTAATTAAAAATCAATTAGGATGTTTAGCAATTACCTAATTAACTTCCTAAAGCTATCATGTCAGATTCATATCCAAACATGCCTCCAAATCGTGTGTTCCCAATAATGCAAATTATGGGATGCCTTTATTGCTCATGGAAGTTGGAACTAAGGGACGCGCGTGACGGTTTTTGTTAATTTGGACCGTTCCTAATTAACTGGGCTTGGGTTTTCCCAATATGTGGGAGCATCCCCAACTTTTGTGGGAACACCACGGTGGAAGTTCCCCGTAGGTCAGACTTGCTCCCTGCAGCTCAGGAGTGAGGAAGAGTGGGAAATGATCCCAAAATCAGTGTTGGTTCCTGGGAGAGCTCCACCACTCCGGGAGGTTTTGGGGTGATTTGGGATGAGTCCCTCTCCAGCTCTCCTGGAAACCATTTAGGTTCCATCTCCATCCCTCACTCACCTCTCCAGCCCCACGTCTTCCCAAGTCTCTCCCAGCTCCACAGCCAGCCCTGTCCAGAGCTGTGCTTCCACGAGGGACACAGGAAAGGAGAGCAGCACCCACTGGAAAAGTGGAAAAGCCAAAGTGTGGCCTCAGCCCTCAGCCCAGCAAATCCCCTCCTATCCTTGGCAATCCCCTTTTTATTCTTAAAACACCAGTTGGAGTGACAGCCAAATGGATGCCTGGGGACTGGAAAATCCTTGGAAAAGCCGTGGTCGCTCCAGGGATGTTCAGCATCCCTGGATGTGCAGCAGGAAGCATTTCCTGCAGCCCCTCCATCCTGCTCAGCTCCAGCTCTGCAGGGGAAGGAGGAGAGGGGACAGAAAACTCTGCTGGGGACAAGGGGAAAATGCTGACAGGGCCCCACCCCGCACTGAATCCCCGAGTCAGGGCTTTGGGAAAACAGGATCTGTTTCAGGAGGCTCCAACACCGACGTTAGTGCTGCCTCCGGGGAAATCCTGTTATTTTCCTTTCTGGAACACAGTTACCCAACACCTGCCTTTATAAATAGAAACGGAGTCTTTGCAGGGATTTCTGTGTTCTGGTTTTTTTTGGTTTTTTCCAGCTTTTTTGTTTGCTTTTTTCCAGCTTTTTGTTCTTCCTTTTCCTTCAGGAGAGCTTCGGGGAGCTTTAGGAGTGCAGGAGAGCGTGGGATGAGCCCCATCACACACCGCAGGAGCAGCGCCTCGGGAAATCCTGGCAGCTCTGAGCAGCCACCAGCAGCACGGGGAAAAAAACCCTTTCCCATTTTTCCTTTGAAATTCCATCCCGTGGTTGTCCATGGGAGCTTTGAGCATCGGGTCCAATGAGAAAGGGATTTCAGCTGCGGGGTTTAAAAGGCAGAATTTGGAATATTCCCGCTCCTGTGCCACACACAAGGATTTTTACACATTTCAAGCAAGGCTGCTTTTCCTGCTTTTCCTGCCTTTCCTGATGAATGAACTGCACCAGGATTTATGGAGCTGAGGAGTGGAACTCTGGCAGCTTGGCTGAACTGCCTGGAAAGAGCTCCTGAGAGGCAGCATCCCTGTCAGGCCACTGCCAAATGCCAAAAGTTCATCTGGGATTGAACTGACAGGGCTGTTGGGAAAAGGCTCCTTGGGATACTCCAAGGTGTTTCCATGGAATTCTGAGGGCAGGGAAGTCCTACAGTGCTGAGGTGCACCGTGCCTTCTGAGAGATGCGGGATATCCCAAGGAATTTCCTGGCTGGGAGGGATTTCCTCTTGTTTTGGTTTTTTTTTGAAAAATGAATTAGAAGACACTTCAAGTTTGTAATTTTGTTCCAGGAATAGCGCATGGATTTCATTCTGCAGCTTCTAGTGGAATTCCTGAGATTGCCAGGAAAGGGAAAGGCTCCCAGTGGTCCCCAGTCTGTCATGGATGTCCAGTAGGATCAATGGGAGAGCCCAGTGCCCTGTGAGGTCACAAGGAACCTCTTCCTTGTCCTTTCTCCATGGGAAATCCAGGATGTGAGCATGGAGCTCCCAAAGCTAAATCCTTGGGAATAAAACAGGAGACCACAAAGAAACCTTGGAAAATCTGGGGATTTGGGCCATGGAGATCCCTGGATGTTCCCAAAGAGGTGAGGAACAAGTGTTCTCCCTGTGGACCTGGCAGTGGTGAAGCTGAGAATCCA
Organism: Tichodroma muraria; assembly: GCA_013390105.1. Lineage (NCBI taxonomy): Eukaryota > Metazoa > Chordata > Aves > Passeriformes > Sittidae > Tichodroma > Tichodroma muraria. The sequence goes on along the minus strand of WAAG01049066.1, from coordinate 30,939 downwards.
ATGCTGAGCACAGGCCTTGTGCTGTGCAGTTCCCAAAAGGAGTTAGGAAAATTGCTGTGGGAAAGGATGAAAGGAATTACTCAAGGACTGGGAAAAATGCCTGGGGGTAAAGTTCGGTTGGAAAGGAAATGGGATTCCATTGGAAAATAACATCCCTGGGGAGAAAAAGGCCAGAGGGGAGGACTCGCTGCCATCCCAAGGAAGGCAGGACAGAAAATTAAAATGGGAAACCAGCCTGGATGTCTTGGAAGAGGTGGGAACTGAGCACAGGCTTCACTAGGAGCCTCCATCCAGGGATAGCTCCCAGATGTAGAGAATCAGGAAGTCCCAGAGACCCCTGGGTGAAGCTCCAAAATCCAGGACACCAGGAGGGCGATCACATGCTCTGGTTCCTTCTTCATATTCCTGGTAAATTCAGGAATCCAACCCCTTGGTGAGGGAGGAAAAGCACAGGGAATTAATGGAACAGCTCAAGGAAGGAGATGAATAACCAGCCCTGAGAGCAACATCAGCTCCTGCTGTTCCAGAGGGGACAAAACATTCCCTGATGGAATCATTCTATCCTGGGATGGGTTGGGTTGGGAGCAGCCTTAAATCCCATCTCGTCCCCAACTTCTGCCATGAGTGAAGCTCCAAAATCCAGGACACCAGGAGGGCGATCAGACACTCTGGTTCCTTCCTGAACCCTCCCATGGGAAGAGGTTTTCCACAAGGAAATTCTGCAGCTGTGACACGAGGCAAGGCTGGGACAGCCAGGATCACGGATCCCAGAGGGAAGAATCTGCAGCTGCTGGAGGCTGAGCTGAGTTATTCCAGCATGGAATTGTATTTGGATCTTCATCTTCCAGCCCATGTTCCTGATAAATTCAGAGCCACAAGAACCTGAGTAAGAGAGTGGAGAGTGTTGGTTCCACAGGGAATGCCGGGCACTTCCTTATCTCACGCTACAAAAACCTCACTCAGCTTCCAACCTTGGACATTCCAACCTCTCGGTCAGGGAAGAAAAGCACCAGGAATTAATGGAATGAGCTAAGAAACCAACAGGGGACAAAACACTGGGAGGCTCAGGTTGGGTACCGTGAAAATTTCATGGAAAGAGTGGAGTCCCCATCCCTGGAGGGATTTCAAAGCCCTGTGGATGTGGCACTTGGAGACATGGGGCAGTGGCAGCCTTGGCAGAGCTGGGAAACGGCTGGACTCATCTCAGAGGGCTTTTCCAACCTAAAGGATCCCATAATTCCACCTTCCTCCAGAGGACACCATCACTGAGCAGAAAACCCCTTCACACATCCCAACCTGCCCCACAGACCTCACAATTCCATCTGGGATCGTGGTCAGTCAAATGCTGCCAGACCAAGGCTCCTCCAACTCACCCTAAATTGGGAGGAAAAACATAAAATTCCTGATGGGACCCAGCTATTTCAGCTGGGGGAGGAACATAAAGCAGGAGCGAAGAAGAGCATCATTCCCAGAAAAAACAAAGCTGGAACTCTGCAGTGTCAGGCTCAGATTTTGAAGCTGATGAAGATGTGGGAAAACAGAAATTTCCTTCTCTTTAATTCCAAATCTTGGTTTAAACAACCTTGGAAGACTCTTCCCAGTCCCCTCTCACAACCACCCAAATGTCACACCCGAGATTGACAAATTTTTCATCCTTCTGCTCCTGCAATGACAAATTTTTGCAATCACCTGGAATATCCTTCTCCTCCTCCTCTTTCTAAAACACTCCATGGGAAATGTTTCCATTTGGACAATGGAGTTTTGATGGTTGAGCCTCAGGGTTCATTTTTAATTGGAGCAATTTTTTCCATTTGCTAACGATGCCTGCTCAAAATCCGTCGTAACATCCATTAATTTGTCAAGGGAAAAATAATTCCCTAATCCATCTCTCTCATTAATTTCCTGTTATGTGAGTTGTGCTTCTCTGGAATGGACAAAACTTTAATGGAGAAATTGCACTTCACTTCCTGTATTTTGTGCTAAAATAAATCAATGTAAAGGAAGTAGTTGGATTCCCACAATGGAATTCTCCATAATTTTGTGGTTTTGACAAGAAACTTTTGGGCAAAGCTTTGAAACACAGAATCCTGCATAAAATCCTACAAGAACTTCGATTCCCACAGTGGAATTCTCCGCAATTTTGTGGTTTTGACCAGAAACCTTTGGGCAAAGCTTTGAAACACAGAATCCTGCATAAAATCCTACAAGAACTTCGATTCCCACAGTGGAATTCTCCGCAATTTTGTGGTTTTGACCAGAAACCTTTGGGCAAAGCTTTGAAACACAGAATCCCACACAAAATGTGCCCATCCAAGCAACTTGAAGTAAAAATCAGGGTGGTTGAGAAAGAAATTCTTCAGTCAACCCTGATAAATAACTTCCATGAGGACCAATCTCCTTCTTATCCCAATATTTAACCGCCGGCTGTTAAGTGGGCATAATAAACCTCCAGGAAATGGGGTTAAATATCAACACGCCTTTTAATCTTGCTGAATTCCCAACCTCCTGCAGCAGATCCGCTTCTAATCCCGGCCGGTTCTCTGTGGAGTGCTGAGCAAACACCTCTAATTCCTTATTTTTTAACCGTTTCTCCGCTTCTCACGCAAGGTTTGAGGTTGAGACTCCGAGACTATTGGCACCAGATCATAAAATCAGGAATCATGGAATGGTTTGGGTTGAAAGGACCATAAAACTCACCTTGTTTCAATGCCCAAGGGACACCTTCCTCTATCCCAGGTTGCTCCAAGCCCCACCCCACCTGGCCTTGGACACTTCCAGGGATGGGAATTCCACAACCTCTCCACAACTAAAAATATCAATTTCTACATCCCGAAAATGAGAAATAAAGGGTTCAGTGTGGATTTAATCCAGCCTGGTTGCAGCAGGGGAGGCAGAGGGGTTTGGATTTTGAAGCAAAAGGAAGCTCGTAATAAAAGGTGGCTTGTACTACTTTTAGCCACTGTTTGACGAGTTTTCAAAATACCTTCAGACTTTCATGGTTTGAAGATGCAGCATCTTAATGTCGCATACTCAATGAGGAATTGCTGATATGGAGACACAGTTCCTTGTAAAAATACAAAATATCTCTATTCTTCCCCAAAATAAGGAAAAAATACACATAAAAGTTGATTTTTGAGTGTCTAGAGAGGACGGATCATTGTCCAACAGGGAAGCTGGGAAGGGGGCTGTGACTTCCCACCCCAGCTCCTTTGGGATTCTGGATTCTGTGTCCTTGACACATTCCTGAAAATCCCTCATTACTTGGAAAACCTCTCTTCCCAGCCAGCTGAGCAGGCAGGGTGCTTCCCTGCAGTGGCAAAGGTTCGAATGTGATGTCAATCTTCCCCCTGTCAGGAATCAAGGACTTAGTCCTCCTCTGAATCCTTCAAAGGGAGAGAAGAAAGCAGAATCTGAGTTAAAGCCTTTAGAGAAACTAAGATCTATTAAACCACACAAGTAGATAAGTCAGAAATAAGTTCAATTCAGAATAAGCCTTGGTGCTTGCCGAGTGCCTCGAGCAGGAGCGGGATGGCAGCTGCCTGGAGAGGTGCAGGGGCAGAGTGCCCTGAGCTCCAGCGGGCAGCTCAGCGCTCCACAGGCACAGCCGAAAGCCAGGAGAACGCCGTCCTGCATTTCCGGATGGAGCAGGGAGCAAAGCCGAGGCAGAACGCGCGCAGACGGAGCGCTGCACGTGGAGTCACCTGGAGCTGGGTGACACCGACACTGCCCGGCACGGACACCGCAACGGCAACAGGCGAGCGGGAATCGGCTCAGCCTCGTGCTTCAGCTGATTGGACAGTTTAGGGTTAAACCCCTCGGAAAGGCCTGCAAGAAGGCAATTCCTGACCCTGTCCACTCACCTGCACTCCCTGCTGCTTTGCCTTGCTTCGCTTTGCCTGGGAGAAACCTCGGAAGAAGAAAGAAGGAAGGAGACAGAAGGAAGGAGAAAGAAGAAAGAAGAGAGAAGAGAGAAGAGAGAAGAAAGAAAGAAGGAAGAAAGGAGGAGGACAGAAGGAGGAGGACAGAAGGAGGAGGAAAGAAGGAGGAGGACATGAGGAGGAGGACAGAAGGAGGAGGACAGAAGGAGGAGGACAGAAGGAAGAGGACAGAAGGAAGAGGACAGAAGGAGGAGGACAGAAGGAAGAGGACAGAAGGAGGAGGACAGAAGGAAGAGGACAGGAGGAGGAGGACAGGAGGAGGAGGACAGAAGGAGGAGGACAGAAGGAGGAGGACAGAAGGAGGACAGAAGGAAGAGGCCACGTGGTTCCTGCCGCTGCCCAGAGCTCCAGGCTTGCAATTCCCTGAGAAACTCCCGCGGTTCCCCAAGGCCTCACCCCAAAACAGCTCCTGCCTGCTGCCCAAAGATCGGCAGCACGGGAGGCCTGGGAGAATTCCCACAGCCCTCCGAGGCCTCGTCCTGAAGGAGACCCTTTGGGAAACTGGAACTGCGCCTTCGGGCTGCTGCATTTACAGGCTGATGCTTTCATTCAATAAAAACCTCACAGCAGCAGCTCCTGACTCGGACTGTGCCTCCCCGAAAGAGAAAACACAATAACACCCCAGTCTCTAATTAAAGCCCCTGAAGAGCCGTGGGGACACACGGGACCTGCCAGGCTCTGGCAGGTGCAGGATGAACGACAGGATAACTCTTTTTCCAAGGAAAATTCATGGCAGGGCCCTCAGGTTGTCGTGTAACTTTGCCACAGTGACTGGCCAAAGAATTACTGAGCAATCTGCAGCCTGGGGAAGGCTTCAGATCATCCGGTCTGAGCACAAAACATGAAATTTCAGCCTCTGCTCCTGTACAGAGCCCAAGGTTGGGTCTGGCCACAGCACAGCCACATTTCTTTGGCAGGAAATTCCCACTCTTCCCATATTTTATCATTCTTTTTGCAGCTGACCACACGTGACCTTTTGCTCATTTGCACATTAAAACCTTGATCGGTCTTTAAAAATTTATGTACAAACAGTACTTATTGACTAATTCTGTTGTTTAACCATGGAATCATGGAATGGTTTGGTTGGGAAGGGATCTTAAAATTCATCTTATCCCACCCCTGTCATGGCAGGGACACCTGCCACTATCCCAGATTGTCCTGTGCCAGTCCCCAGCTGGATTTGGGAGTGCCAGGGTGGATTAACATGGCTGTTTTCCCTTTTCTTTTTTTTTTAAAGCTTTGGAATTCTTCATTTGTTTAGCTTTACTGATTAAATTATTCATTCAGTTGAAGCATAGAGAAGTTGAGGAGAACTCTAAATTTAATTTTATGTTATGCAGTTTGTATAAAATAAGCTGAATTTCAAAGGTAAACAATTAGAGAATTATCATAGGATCATGGAATGGTTTGAGTTGGAAGGAATTTTAGGGAACATCCAATCCCACCCCTGCCACGGCAGGGACACCTCCCACTGTCCTGGGTTGCTCCAAGCCCCAGTGTCCAACCTGGCCTTGGGCACTGCCAGGGATCCAGGGGCAGCCACAGCTGCTCTGGGAATTCTCTTCCAGTCCCTCCCCACCCTCCCAGCCAGGAATTCTTAATTCCTAATATCCCGTCTAAATCTCTCCTCTTTTAAGTTATCCATCCCTGCTTTTTCCTACATCCTCAGTCAGTATCCTGAAATATCTGGACTTAAAAACATCCATGAAAGGATTTTCCTGATGCCTGGAAAAGGCTGCCCTGGAGCAGGGCCCGGCCAGAGCAGAAGGATAAAGCAGGGATTCATGGAAAGGCCTCCATGGACACAGCTGGGCAGGGCCAGGGCCCGGCCGGGCACACCCAGGGTGAGCCCACAATGGCACAGAATGGACGCCCGGCCACGAGGCCCCACACTTGGATCAGCTCTGGGCCATTCCCACGCTGGGCTTCATTGTCCCATTCCAGCTCCAGCCTAGGAAGCTCCAGCCTCCTTGTTCTCCTCTCTTCCCTTCACCGTTGCTTTTGCTCTCGGGCCTGGAATTTGTGTCGCCTGTCCTTGGTCCCAGCCAGAGCAGGAATTGTTTTGTCCCTGCTCTGTGCAGAGAGCTCAGCAACACTTCACATGGAACCCAGAGCCACGCGCTGAACCAGCACAGAGCCTGGGAATGTAGAAGATGAAACT
>WAAG01049066.1:0-15080 GCA_013390105.1 Tichodroma muraria | reverse complement strand
TCCCTTCTCCCTTCTCCCTTCTCCCTTCTCCCTTCTCCCTTCTCCCTTCTCCCTTCTCCCTTCTCCCTTCTCCCTTCTCCCTTCCCTTTTCCAGGTTCTAAATCCACAAAATATTGGATTTGCCTCCTGCCAATCACTTCCAACAAAACTGCTTTGGACTTCACTCCTCTGAAATTTCCAAGGGTTTTCCAGGAGAAGTAACAACTTCCCTGTGGATAATTCTAGGCAAGTGAGCTACAACATCACCTACATTTTAATTCCTGTTCCAAACAAAATTCCCTGTCAAATCCATGCAGCTCTCTCCCTCGGCTGAGCCAAATGCAATGTTTAATCTTCCCAAAGATAGCAGATTACATAATTAATTTAATATTAATGGACTTTAATGCATACAGGGCTGTTTGGGAACCACGTCAGGCACGAGGAACCTCCCTGAAAAATTCAATTCCCAAATTAAACAGAGCTTTAATGGAATTTCCAGCTGGAACTCAATTATGGCAAGTTCTATTTTATACTTTGCAGACTAAACTGAGACCTCGCTGTCATTGGCTTTTAAAAATAAATCATCAACTCGCCATAAATCATTAAAATAGATGCAATTACAATCCTCCAGACGGCACGAAAGGGGAAGTCAGAGCAGGAACAGGAATTGTAATTACGGTGTTTTCTTTGCTGTCCCCCAGACATTGCATTGCTGCCACTTTTATCTCCCCTTCGTGGCAGGAGCTGCTCCTCGGGCTGGAAACGCGGCTTGGAGCCCACCAGAGGAGCAGCAGAGCTGGGAGAACCGGGAAGCTGAACTGGGCGAGTGTGTCGGCTAGCAGTTTTTCTATTTGTGGTGGTTTCAGTCTGAAACCAGACAAAAATATTAATTTGGGTTGTGGTTTTAGGGTGTTAATTTGAAATTCTGTAATCAAGAGCAAAGCAGGCTTAAACTGGAAAAGAACAGACTTTATTAAATAACAGAAAAAGGAAAAAAAACAAGAATCAGAATTAAACCTTCAAAACACTCTTTCTCTATCACCAAATTTCTTTTATTCTCACTGACAACATACAGAAGTCACATTTAGAATTTTCAGTTAGTTTTCTCCGTTCTAGAATAGTCTTTTTTAAATTTTTCTAGGGATTGGAGTATTTCTTATTTGCTATGGAAAGTAAAACAAAACAAACTTTCCATGATAACAGCTGCCCAGAACATCTGTATCATGATATTCCTCCCATATTCACAGCCCTTTCACAGCTGTGCCTCTGGGCCAAAATCGATGTATGGAGTTTATTTTTAAAGACAAACTGTTCAAAAACAAAGGTTCTCTTTATCTATCTTTAAGATTATCTTCATTGCAGGGAACAGAGATTCTCTTCCTTTTCTTTATCTTCTTGGGGGGCAGAATCTTCATTTCTCTGTTCAAACTTCTCAGCAATCACAGCCGCTTCAACATTGGCTCACTCAACACTGCATTCCTTTGTTCAGGTTTTACAATTTGAACTTTTCAATTTTCTGTACTTTTCTATGGTTTAAAGAAAATGTCTTATTATTTTATAGTCTATCACTATAGCTTATAAGAGATTTTAATGTAGAAAATAAAACAGCTCTTTAGTTTCTTTCTATCTAGGACATCACTTTCTTCACTGATTTTAAATATCTTTATGTGGTCTCTTTATGTGTTCTTACTTTGGCTTTTCTCTCACTCAAGAGAGGACAGAAGTTTTCTGGTTTCATCTGAGCATTGGAAGAGTTAACAAAGGCAGCAGCCAGGCCAAAGCAGTCAGGTGATGCACTCCAGGCCGTGCTGGGGCTGCAGGTTTCTCCTTCTCTCGGGGCTGTGGAGTTGCTGCTCCTGGCCTCAGCCGCTGGCTGGGCTCCTGCGGCTGGGGAGAGGGGCTCGATGGACTCTTCCCTGCAGCCCTCGCTCTCATCAGGGTGAAACCGGCCCCGGAGCAAACCCCACTCGGGCGGCCCGACCCTGCCAGGGCCGCTCCGGCCCGGTCTCAGCACCATNAATTCCCAAGTTTTCACTTAAAATATAAATTCACAAAAGCATACCTATGCTTTCATTAATTTTATCAAGTGTCAATGTTACACATTAACTGACCAAGACCAAACCACAACACTGTTTACAAACACGAACGGGACGGGGACGGCTGGCGTGGCTGTCTTGAAGCTCTTTATTCCATTAGAACCATCAGGCTCATTCAGCAAAGGTCTCTTCAGCAAAGGTCTCCAGGGCAAAGCAACCGCCCAAGATTTCCTGGCCACAGTGCACCTGAAGAGTTTTTCAGCCAATTGTGTTTGCCAAAGCTTTGCAGGCAGATGCTTCAGCCGGTTGCTAAAAGCTCAGGCGCACTTTCTTCTAACAATTGTCAGTATTGTTACATTACACAGGAGTTATATTGTTTATTGTGCAATTGTTACCCTTGCCTTGTACTGGTCTCAGGCAATGGGTAATTTTTAGAAGTTCATTATTGAGCACACACATTTCTACTATCTTACTTAACATTTTTCTAGGCCTCACTTGATACTTCGCTCTTAGCTCTGTTGTTTTCCCGACCTCACTCTCTATAACTTTCTCACATTTCTGGGATTCGCTTTCCCACAGCTTTCTGACAGTTTTATGGCTTTCCTATTTCCCACAGGAGAGAGAATTCCTCAGCTCAGAGCTCCTTAACTGAGCTCAGACATCTCCAGTCAGGGCTGCACAAGGAATGGCAAGGGAACAGCAGAATTCCATGAGCCTGGAATGGTGTCCAGGACCCGGGATTCACAGACAGGGATCATTGTCCAGGGTGAGCCTGGAGCGAAGGAGGCTCAGGGGGGAAAATCCTGGTTCTGAACAATCCCTGACAGGACCAGGGGTGATTCCCAGGGAACAGGGACAGGTTGGACTTGCTCCCTGCAGCTCAGGAGCGAGGAAGAGTGGGGAGTGATCCCAAAATCAGCATCGGCTCCTGGGAGAGCTCCATCACTCAGGGGTGATTTGGGGTGAGTTGGTGGCACAAAGGACCCAGCCCCAGCTGTGGGCTGGGGTATCCACAATCCCCAGGTTTGGCTGCTACTCCTGGATCTGTCACTTGCCACTGCTGTCCCCGGAGCTGCAACATGTCCAGACAAGGACAGGGAGGGGCTGGAGCGTGTCCGAGAAAGGGAACAGAGCTGGGAAGGGNACAGGGACAGGAGCAGAGGGAACGGCCTCAGGCTGGGCCAGGGGAGCTCAGGGTGGATATTGGGAAAATTCCTTCACTGATTTCTCCTCCAGGGCAGTGCTGGAGTCCCCATCCCCTGTGGAGGTGGCACCTGGGGACATGAGTCAGTGGTGGCCTCTGCAGTGCTGGGGCAATCACTCCATCATCTCAGAGGGCTTTTCCAACCTAAACAATTCCATGGTTCTGGAATCTTGGCCAAGCCCTTTGGCTTTCAAACTCAAGTACCCCCAGGCCGGCCAGGGATGTCCCTGTCCCCTCTTCCAAGCCCTGTGTCACTCCCCACCTGGGGAAAGGTCCTCACCTGGGGAAAGGTCCTCGAGGGTTTCAGTGTTTGAGATATTCCAGACAAGCACAGACCCAGCAGAGGAAAAAAACAGGAATTTTGCTGGGAACAAAGTGCTGCCTCAGAGGTTTTTGGGTTTGGGCTTTGTCCCTGCCCCTGTAAAAGGCTCCACGCACAACAAACTATTCAGGGTCCCTCTAAACATGCTCCACTAGAAAATCCAAGGAAGGAAGAAGTGAAGTCAGCTGAAAGGAAACGTGGAATTGGATTTTGGAAGAACTCTGTGGAAACCAGCTTCTTCCATCCAAGCTTTGTCCTTGTTAAGCTATTTACCCCTTCCTCCTTAAAATTAAGTTCCAAAACATCCCCTGATAACTCTGGGATTGTGCTTGGTTCACTTCCAGAATGATCCATACTATCCATACAATCCATACCTAGTAAAAATATTTACTAGGTCCCATAAATCATGGGACCTAGTAAATATTTTACCTTATTTTATTTCATTTAATTTCATTTATTTTATTTTATTTTATTTTGTTTTGTTTTATTTTATTTTAATTTTATTTTATTTCATTTTATTTTTTTTTCCTCTGGGATCCTGGGGCTGTTCCTGATTTTCCTACAGCTCTCCACTCATCACAACAAAGGAAAATATGCATATCCATACACAAATTCCATAGGCAAAGAAAAACAATGCTGCCTTGTACTGCCCCACTCATCCCAGCGTGGTATCCAGGGCTGAATTCCCAGTTTGACTGAGCCAATCTTACAGAACACACAAGGCACAAGAAGAAATGAAATCAAAGACAACTCCAGACATGTTTTATTTTCAGGCAAACAGCAGCAAGCCGAATCCTCCCTTGGCTGTGCAATGGTTTTAAAAGAAGCCTTTGAATCCATGAAATCCTCAAATTCCCTGCTTAATTAGACAAGTGACCTGATGAGAGGGGGCTGCTCCCTGCTGCTTCCGGAGCCACCACGATTTCAGGGAGCCTGTTTGTGCTGCTGCTCCCAAACAACGCTCAGCCAGGCCCTCCAGAAGAGAATTACACGAAGAATCGGCTTCCCAATTAAACAGGGATGGGCTGCAGGATGTGCAGAATAACACCCCTGAACACCCTGCCAGGGACAGGAGGGCAGCGGGAGCTCCCGCACAGGAATTCCTGAGGAAGCTCCGGATCCATCCCCATGGGAAATGAGAACATCCAGGCTCAGGTCTGCAGTCACCCAGTGCCACCCCTGCTATGGCAGGGACACCTCCCACTGTCCCAGGCTGCTCCAAGCCCCAGTGTCCAACCCAACCTTGGACACTTCCAAGGATCCAGGGACAGCCCCAGCTGCTCTGGGAATTCCAGCCCAGCCCCTTCCCACCCTCCCAGCCAGGAATTCTTTCACAAAATCCCATCCCTCCCTGCCCTCTGGCAGTGGGAAGCCATTCCCTGTGTCCTGTTCCTCCATCCCTTGGAAATCCTCTCTCTCCATCTTTTCTGTTGGATCCTTCAGGTACTGGAAGGTACAACCATAGTCATGCACATGTCTTTGTCCAGCTGGGGCTGCCCCTGGATCCCTGGAATGTCCAAGGCCAGGCTGGACACTGGGGCTTGGAGCAGCCTGGGACAGTGGGAGGTGTCCCTGTCCATCCAGGGGTGGCACTGGGTGGGATTTGAGGTCTCTTTCCAACCCAAACCACGCTGGGATTCCATGAAACTACAATCAGCTCCCAACAAGTTGTGTCCCAGTGGGAACCTCCTCAGCCATTTTTTGGACTTCTGATAAAGAGAAAGATATTCCTGTGGGATTCCCGCCCAGGGCCATGGGATATTCCTGTAGGATTCCTGCCCAGGCCCACAGGATATTCCTGTGGGATTCTTGCCCAGGCCATGGGATATTCCTGTGGGAATCCTGCCCAGGGCCATGGGATATTCCTGTGGGATCCCTGACCAGGGCCATGGGGCATTCCTGTGGGAATCCTCCCCAGGCCATGGGGTATTCCTGTGGGATTCCTGCCCTCGTCGCTCAGGGNCTGTGGGATTCCTGCCCTCCTGGCTCAGGGCTGGGCCTCACAGCAGCCCAGGCCCACGGGATATTCCTGTGGGATTCCTGCCCAGGCCATGAGATATTCCTGTGGGATCCCTGCCCAGGCCCACAGGATATTCCTGTGGGATCCCTGCCCAGGCCCATGGGATATTCCTGTGGGATTCCTGCCCAGGGCCATGGGATATTCCTGTGGGATCCCTGACCAGGGCCATGGGATATTCCTGTGGGATTCCTGCCCAGGCCATGGGGTATTCCTGTGGGATTCCTGCTCAGGGCTGGGCCCCATAGCAGCTCAGACTGCTCCTGTTCCACATCTCCCCCTCAGGAATTCTTTGCACTTCCCAAAGTCCGTTCTTCCCTCACCTCTCCCCTCTCCCACCAGGACCCTTCAGCCCTCAGACAAAGCCCAGCACGGATCCTGCTCCCACCCCATCCATGTTTTTATATCCCAGTCATTAACTCTGCTCTGGTTTGGGCTCCAGGGAGGAGGAGCAGCCCCGTCCCTGCAGCTCCCAGCCCTGGAGGTCGCTCCAGCAGGGATGAATCCACAAAATCCCCACGTTAATCCCTGTCCTTCCCCTCACGGCTTCATTTGGTGCCTCCAACATTTTGCTTATCCTGCACCATAAACGACACTTTCCAATGAAATGCAAATTAAATGCGGATTTTGTGCCCAGAGCTGCTTTTTTGCTATACTAAAAGAAAACCTTGACCTCTTTATGATCTCCGCACCATCCCTCAGGGACAGGTTTCAATGGCTGGATGTGACACTCAGGGCTGGGCAGCACAGCGGGGACAGTCCCAGGCTGGACTCGATCTTGGAGCTCTTTTCCAACCCAAATGTTTGGATTTTAAGGGATTCAACTCCCTTTGCTCCTGGCCATGAGTCTTGTGGTCAGAAAAGTTTAAAATATTTCACTATTTTACTGTTTTGACAGTACTTCTTGTGACATCAGCTACATTCTCATTCCCCAAAATATTTTGAGGGAAAACTCCATGAAAAATTAATTCCATTGTTAGACTGACAAAGTAGGGGAAGGAGAGGTAAAACTCCCTGATTTTTGTGCTTTCATTCCCTGTTTTCCTAAATGAGCTAAATAAAAATACTAAAGGACAACTACAAAAACTGGAAGACAAAAAAAACAGGACATACCACGAGCACCTTTGGAGATAAGAAATAAAACCTCAGTTGCATCAGCAGTGGAGGAAGAGCATCCAAAAAGGAAACAGTGAAATTTAACAAGCACAAAACATCACTCAATGTTTGAATAAAATTAAATATTCAGGAGAAAGGAGATTGAGAACCTTCAGGAGGGCACAGTGGCAGGAACTGTGGGGAGAGGGTTCATAAAGGAACTGGAAATACCAGGTCAAGCTTTATCAGCTGGAGCTCTACAGCCCTACAAAATCCAAATTAATTAATTAAGATGAGAGGGGAGAGATTTAGAGGCTGTGATGACTTCTGAGGGAAAAGTGGGAAAGTCACCCAGGAGAGGAAGGGAAATAACCCCCAGTATGTAAAAAACCCTGGATAAATCAGAATCCTCTCCCTGTGCTGGCTCTCGCAGTGTGAGAGGGATTGGGAAAAGGTTCAGGATTCAGAGGCAACATGGAAAATAGAAGAGGTTTCCAACTAAAAGGTGATAAAATGCTGGAAGAGCCACCTTGGAACAACATCCTTGCTCTGCATTTCAGCTCTTACTGATAATTATCATCTCCCAAAGGTCTCCACTGCTGGAGCTCACCCAGTCAGGGAGGCAGGGAAACTGGAAATTCCCTGATTGTTTATCCCAGCTGCCCCAGCTTTGATCCAGCCCACATCTGAAATCTCCCTGAAAATCCCAGTGGGGATCTTTCAATGGTATTTTTCCATCAATCCAAGGGGATTGACGTCGTGGGGGTCAGCAGTGATAAATGCTCCTAAATATGGATTGATTTATTTATAGCCACCCCAATGGGATCCCACCTTTTCCAGGAAAAATCAACAAGAAAGCAGGGAGAGTTCTTTTCCTTGAAAACCTGAAATGAAAATCTCAATGTCCAAAAGGCCAACAACTCTGGGGAAAAAGAAATCCAAGAAAATTTCTGATAAATGGAGTTGTGAACTAGGACCAAGACTAAGACGAGGCCGATGGTTTTGTTTGGGTTTAGCCGCTCGAATTTACAGATGAGGAACATCTTCCCTGGACTCTTGGAAAACCAAGACTCCTTTCCAGAGTGCATCCATTATTTAAAAAACTAACAGTGAAATATTAAACTTTGATGAGGTTTTGTTTGCTTTGCTCTTCTGGAAGCAATAGATTAAAATTCCACTGTGTTTGTATTATTGATTCCACCGCTGCCTCTGCAGCAGATACAAAATAAATGAGTTGCACATTAAGTCAGCCCAGGCTGAGGAGTTAATTGTGTGGCTGGTGAAATACAATCTGTGATTTTTCTCCAACACGGCTGAAAAAAAAACACCCCAGAAACACGGAAAGGAGCGAAAGGCAGAGCTCCAGTGGCTCTGACAGCCATTGTTTAAAATACATCAAAATCAAAGTCCAGCAGGGAGCCTCTCTCCCTGCACCGTGTTTGTCACAGCAGGGACAGGGAGCACTCCTGCATCCAGAGCAGTGGGAATTTTAATCCTTACTCCAAATCCAAGAGGCTGAGAGTGCTGCTAAATGACAATCCAAAGGGAATTTGGTCACTTTATTTCACTCCCCAAATGATTTCCTTGTCCGCTTGTTCCTCTCCTGGTCAGACCTCATTAGAAGTTCAGGAAGATCGTTTTTTAAATTGATTTTTTTCCCCAACAATCCAACCTGCAGTGGTGGGATCAATGCCCGGCTGGGTGGCTGTTATCACTCAGTTCAGCTGCTCCCAATAAATATCAGTAAATCCCCTCCAGAACCGCCCTGGGGGAGCTGCAGCCACTCAGAGAAACCCGGGCAACATCCCCTGGAGCAATTCCAGGAGAAGCAATGAGCCCCTCTGCACATTTCCCTTCTTCTCCATGCTGAATCCATGTCATTTGGATAACAGGTTTGAATTTTAGAGAATCACCCACAAAACTCCTTTCCATCGACGTCAGCTCAGCCTGGGCATAGGAATAATAAATTCAGGGAAAACTCACTGAAATTCAGGAAAACTGCCTCCCATCCCTGCTCTAATGCTCCCAAATTAAAATGTACTCTCAGCTTTGGGAAAAGGGACACTGTGACCTTTCCAGGAGCAGGAAAAGAAGACTCCTAATCTAAATAAAAAAGAAAGGTTGTACCTACAATCTTTTAAAGATGAGGGAGACAAGGATATAAATTCCACTGACCAGGGAAAGGCAGTCGGAATGATGGATTACAGCCAATCCAGGAGAGATGGGAAAGGGAGAGAACACTCCAATCCAAATTATTCCACAAAATTACCTCAACCCACTCCAGCTTGGCAGAAAAATGCCCCACTCCCATCCCCAGAAAGGCTTTTTCCACCCTGAGCATCCCAGGGTGCTCATGCGGCTGGAATCTCCACTTCCTGCAGGAGACAGCTTCTCCCCTTTTTCCAGCTAAAATTCCCAGGTGGGAACTTCATGGGCTGTTTTTACAACCAGCAAGGATTACACAGGATCAGAGAGGAGAAGGGAAGGGAAAAGCCCCTTTTTCTCAGGGATTTTAGGGACTTTTGCATCATCCCAGGGCACTCATGCGGTTGGAAACTCCACTTCCTGCAGGAGACAACTTCTCCCCTTTTTTCAGCTAAATTCCCAAGTGGGAATTCCACAGGCTGCTTTTACAACAGAATCAGAGAGGAGAAGGAAAGGGAAAAGCTCCTTTGTCTGTGGGATTTTAGGGACTTTCAATGCAACAAAATCTCCTCAGGAAATCCCATTTTCCCAGTGGGAATCTTGGTGTGCCCTTCAGGATACAGCAACGTTTGATTGTTATCCAAATGCTCCCAATGTCACAACAGCAGAGCAAATACACTTGGTTTTCCCAAGAATATCAGGGATTAAGGCTGGAGGCTCCTGCTTGAAGCCACTGGAAATTCCCAAAGAATTTCCTATAATCCAGAGCCAGGTAGGAAAACCAACCCACATCTGATGTCAACCAAAATCTGCTGTACCTGCACAACATGAGATGGAAAACCAACTGCTCCAGACCTGGAATGAGGCACCAGCCAGCCCTGCCCAAAAAACGTGGGAATGTTTGGCTTGTCCTTTGGATCCCAACCCCCCTTTGCCAGCTGATTTTCCTTTCCATGGAGAGCAGAGCCTTTGGTAATTTAGAGAGGTTGGTTTGACAACAGGCAAAAGGAACCTGCGACGGAAAAGTCCAAATTCCACCCAAAATGCTTCCAGCTGCTGCCCTTCTGTGGGGAGAGCACAATGATTATTACTATTATTATTATTATTATTAATGTTAATATTATCATTATTAATATTATTATTATTAATGTTATTATTAATAATATTACTATTATTATTATTGATCCACAGACTTGGATTTATTTCCTGGCTAAGATCCAGGATTCCAGATTCCATCGGAGCTGGGAATTCCAAGCCAAAGGGCAGCAGCCACTGGTGGATGAGGGCTCTGTGCCCCCTTTCCCAAGGGCTCATCCCTGTTTGCAGATCCAGCACAAACACCGGGAGCAGGGGAGGCTCTGACAGGTGATCCAAACCTGTGGGAGCACTGGAATTCTGTGGGAGCACCCTGGAAGTGCCCAAGGGCACAAAAACCATCATAAACATGGAAAAAATTGAAAGGTGTGGAAAACTAGGGATGAATATCAAGGGAAAGGGTTGGATTAGGGAAAACAAAAGCTGTTTTAAGCTGGAGAGCTGCGACTGCCTCAGTAGACGCTGGAATAGTTTGGAATAACTCAGGAATTTGGGAGAGTGGTGAAGCAGAGGGGTGGAATTTTTTCAATTCTTGATGAAATCTGTGAGGGTAGAGCTCCCATCATTTTTCTGCCCTGTCCCAGTGCTTAATGAAAATGAGTGAATTCCTAATTTTCTTTAACATCTTGTTGGAATTTCGCCCATTGCAAAGTAGGGTGTTTTTTATTGAGGATTTTCCTGTTGGTATTCCATGTTCCAACTTCACCTGTCCAGCTTTGGCCTTGGTGAAGGAAGAGGAAAAGGATTTTCAGTTTCTCCCAGTGTCCAAGGCCAGGCTGGACGGGGCTGGTGGGAGGGGATCCTGCCCAGGGCCACCGGATGGGATTTAAGGTCCCTCCTGACCCAAACCATCCTGGGATTCCGTGAGTGAGGGGCAGCTCCTGCTCCCAGAGGATAATCTGCTCTTCCCAAAAGGCCATGGAGGGAAAGGCGACCCCAAAAAACCAGACCAGCAGCTGGGAATAAACCAGGAGCTCCCAGAAGAGGCCGAGCTGTGCTGAGGTGCCTCCAGCACCTCCTCCCTGTTCCCCAGAGCTGCAAAATCCAGGGATCCCCACACGGGATCCCAAGGCAGGATATCCTCAGGAGCACGGTGGGAACCAAGCTGCTCCCATCCAGCTCCTCACACGCCTTCCCTTTCTTTCCTCTGGATTTTGCCCCATTTGGGAGCTGCAGCCCAGGCTGTTCCCGCAGCCTCTGCTCCGTTCCAGAGGAGCAGCTCCTCCTGCTGATCCCACAACGAAGGGATCCGCAAAGGATCCCGGTCAGAACTCCAACGTCGATGTTCCCACATCGGATCCCAAGGGTTGCAATTCCAAGCCTTCCCAGCTGATATTTGCTGGGGAACACGAAGGGCTATTTCTTCACCCCCGGCAGATGGGAAGCTTTTCCCTTTTAATCCAATTCCAGTGCATTTTCTCCCAATGAGACTCTGCAGCCACATCATGAACCTGCTCCAAACAGAATCCAGGGAAGCAACTTCCACAGGCTCCAGAGATTCTTCGGCTCTTCTCTTCCCAAGTGTTGCCATCTCCGATCCAATTCCAAGAGTGGGGAACGGCTGGAGCTGTGCCAAGGGTTTGGATTTTAGGAAAAGGTTCTTCCCTTCCCAGAGGGTGGAATAAGCACTGGAACGCATCCCCAGGGAATGGACATGGCCCCGAAGCTCCCAGAGCTCCAGGAGCGTTTGGAAAACGCTCCCAGGGGTGCCCAGGGTGGGATTGTTGGGGTGTTGGGATGATCCTTGAGATCCCTTCCCATTCAGGATCTTCTATCCCACAGTTCCACCACTCCTGCGTTGCCCTCAGTGGATTTTCCCTCCTCAATTTCCAGCATTTTCAGCAGCAAATTTCACTTTGTCCCTTAAGCACCATCTCGCAAGCAGGACTAAAGCCTCCCTCCTAGTTCTCATATTAAAACACAAATAATTCCATGCAATTTAAATAAACCACAAATAATTCCATGTAATTTAAATAATTCCACTCCGTCTAAAAGGGGTGACTCCACACGGAAACATTTTCCCAGACTCTTGCCTGCTTCATTCCTTGGGAGCAAAAAAAGAAAACAGCCCCACTTAGCAATCCATAATTCCAAGAGAATTCCTTGTGAAGAATAAAATGAAGAAATCTTCGAGGAGCACTTCTGAAGATTCATTTCTGTCGGTGCTGCAAATAGGCTGTGCCCAAACACAATGGATGCAGCTCTCTGGTCAGGTTTCGTGTCATTTTTATTTGCTGATGGGTCCTGGATAGGGTAATAAAGCTTCCGACGCAAGCCCGGTATCGTCAGGCACAGAGGGGAAGCGAGGTGCTCATTCCAGCCAGTATCTCCGCGAGGGGTGCTATCAAATGAAGGATTTGCAATGTGCTGGGGGGGAAAAGGAACGAGTATATTCGGTTAAGTGGGTAAATACCTTCAGAGGAACTGAAAATACTGGGTTCTAAAGGGTTCTACAATCCAGGAGCAGAAGATGTTTAGGAGAACGAGGAATTCAGAAAAGACAATTATTTGCTAAAAGTGCTGCTGAAACCAGCCCAGCTTTACACCAAAATAAAGGAATGCAGTGAAATTGTCGGGAAAGGGAGCCAAGGAGACACTTTTTTATGGGAGAAACCCCCAAAATCCCGAGTTGCTGGCGTGCCACAGGGCTCAGCGCAGGAAATGTCCCACCAGGAAGGATCCACTTCCCGAAGGATCCACTCAGCCCTTTTGCCTTCACAGCTCGTTTCTCCCCCTGCCAGGCTCAGCCCAAATTCCTGGAGCTCAGGGCAGCAAATGAGGGAGCAGGGAAATTCCAAATATATGCCCTGAATTTGGGCAGGGAAATGCCCAAATTCAGGGCAGCAAATGAGGGAGATCCAGGAAAACAAACCCCGAAGAAAAGATGGGAAAGGGTTCCCAAGCATCCAAATGAATCCCACAGTCTGTGAGTGGCTAAAGCCGAGAAGTTTCAAATTGAGATTGTTACAAAAAGTTTTAAAGTGAATAAAAATCCTCAGGTTTATCCAGGCCCCACGAAGCAGTGACAATAAAGAAATCAATGATGGAGACAGCTGTTTTTTTTATTTTTATTGTTATTGTTGTTATTATTGTTATTGTTATTATTGATATTATTATCATTGTTATTATTGTTATTGATATTATTATTGGTATTATTATTATTGATATTATTATTATTATTTTTATTATTGTTCTTCTTCTTCTTGTTACTGTTGTTATTATTATTATTATTATTATTGTTATTATTATTATTATTATTTCTAATAGCTTTAGATGCCGTATTTGACCTCGGATTATCTCGAAACAAAACGAAAATGCACTTTGGGATGATTCATTATGCGCAGATCAAAAAAAACACAAAAGCTTCGCTTCAAAGGCCCTTAAACAGAGAATTTTGGTGCTTTCGAGGCAAGGCGTGTCTTTCAAGCACAGATTTCTTTGGTTTTACACCACAGAAATCGGATTAAATCTATCTGAAATCAAAAATAAAATGGTGCTGGACAGGAAAAGAGTAATTTAGACGCAGAACTCGAGCTGTCTCCAAATGTTCAAGGCCATAAAGAGCCAGGGTTTCATTCAGGAGCTCCTAATGAGCCAGAATTACCCAACCAGGCTGCTCCAAAAGACATTCCCAGCCTGGATAACGGCAGGGAGGGGATTTGGGAACGCCCCTCCAGAACTTCCCTCTCCCTCAGGGGGAATTATTGGAAATAATTCCCTGGAAGATGGGATTTGTTTCCCCACAATCTCTGGAACACCGAGGCGGGGGGGGGCTCAGGGAAGGCACCTGATGTTTTCCTCCTGTGTCTTCCTGCAAATGCCGCAAGAAACGGAATAAAACCTGGAATAAAAGCAGAGGAGCCGTTTGGGAGAGTCCTGTGGCAGTGCTAATATCGAGGAGAGGAACCAAAACGTGCCCAGAAAAGCCCAGGAAAGATGGGATGGAGCAGGAATAAAACAGGAATGGAGCAGGAATGGAGAGGGAATAAAGCGGGAAGTGAGGGAGAATAAAGCAGGAATAAAGTGGGAATTGAGTGGGAATAAAACAGGAATGGAGCAAGAATAAAGCAGGAATAAAGTGAGAATAAAGCAGGATAAAGTGGGAATTGGGTGGGAATAAAGCAGGAATGGAGCAGGAATGGAGAGGGAATAAAGCGGGAAGTGAGGGAGAATAAAGCAGGAATAAAGTGGGAATAAAGCAGGAATAAAGTGGGAATAAAGCAGGAATAAAGTGAGAATAAAGCGGGAATAAAGTGAGAATAAAGCAGGAATAAAGCGGTAATTGAGTGGGAATAAAGCAGGAATGGAGGGGCAATGAAGTGGGAATGGAGCAGGAATGGAACAGGAATAAAGCAGGAATGGAGCGAGGATAGAGCTGGAACGGAGCAGGAATAAAACGGGAATGGAGCGGGAATCAAGCAGGAATAAAGTGAGAATAAAGCGGGAATGGAGCAAGAATAAACCCGGAATAAACCAGGAATAAAGCAATAATAAAATGGGAATTGAGTGGGAATAAAGCAGGAATGGAGCAGGAATGGAGTGGGAATGGAGCAGGAATAAAGCAGGAACTGAGGAAGAATAAAGCAGGAATAATGTGGGAATAAAGCAGGAATAAAGCTGGAATTAAACAGGAATTAAGTGGGAATAAAAACAGGAATGAAGTGGAAATAAAGCAGGAACTAAACAGAAATAAAGTGGGAATAAAAGTGGGAATAAAGCAGGAATAAAGCAGGAATTAAACAGGAATGAAGTGGGAATAAAAGCAGGAATAAAGTGGGAATAAAAGTGGGGATAAAGCAGAAGTAAAGCAGGAACTAAACAGGAATAAAGTGGGAATAAAAGTGGGAATAAAACAGGAATTAAACAGGAATAAAGTGGGAATAAAAGCCAGAATAAAGCTGAATTAAACAGGAATTAAGTGGGGAAAAAAAGCAGGAATGAAGTGGAAATAAAAGCAGGAATAAAGCAGGAATAAAGCAATTTGTGTTCACTGCAGCCCTGGATGGGTCTTTCCCATTCCCAGATTGTTTTCCATGGCCTCTGTCAGCAGCTGCTTTAATCCAGCAAAATAAATCCTGGAATCATCTTTAAAGTGAAAATAAACCGTGGAGCTCCAAACAAATCCTCAGTAAAAAGTACCCCACCCATCAATTCACTTCGCAGCGGGCGAAATTCCAACAAGATGTT